>JAAKBF010000192.1:0-40223 GCA_012656075.1 Phytophthora hibernalis
TCTGGTTCCCGCAACCAAGTCCTGTGTGACGAGGCAGTGGCCGTTACCACGGGAGTGTGACGTCATTGACGCATTCTTCCGTTCGAAGAACGAGGCGGGTATGGTGCGCGAGAGTAAATCCTCACACTCCACACCGACGTTCTGCGTCAGAAGCCGAATGGTAAGTGGCGCATCGTTCATGCTTTTAACAAGCTTAATGCTGCCACCATTCCGGCACAAACGCCGATCCTCGAAAGGATGTTCTGCAGAACAACATGGTTGGATGTACGATGTTCAGCGCGCTCGACTTGGTCGATGGCTACTCATGCGGACGAGCGATGTCCCGCTGACGGCTGTCAGTACTCCGAGCGGTATGCTCTGGGAGTGGTTGGTAATGCCCCAAGGACTGTCGAACGCCCCGGCGACGTTCGATCGTCTTGTGACGCAGCTCTTCAGGCTACATGAGGCGTACGCACAAACGTACATTGATGACATCTTCATTACAGCCGTGCGGAGCACGGAAAGTCGGACGTGGAAAATCATATTGACCACCTTCGAGCAGTGCTCGAGTGCATGCGCACTAATAAGTTGTACTCCAACGCAGACAAGTGTCTTTGGTGCGGAAGAGATTTCCTTCTTAGGGTGCTTCATCGGCAAGCGAGTCCTTCGTGCGGATCCCGCTAAGGTCTAGGCTGACCGGTTCCTAAGAACCAGAAGGACTTGCGAAAGTGGTTGGGTCTCGCAAACTACTTGCCCAAGTATAGCGCAAACTACGCTGATATGGCTCGACCTTTGTCTAATCTCCTTAAGAAGGATGCGGAATGGTGCTGGGACACCGATCATCAAGAGGTCTTTTGAGGAAGTCAAGGAGGGTCTCCTTCACGCACCTATCTTGGCGCTGCCAGACCCTGGTCAACCATTCAGTGTCGTCTGTGACGCGTCGGACTTTGCCATCGGCTGTGCACTGCTGCAGGCAGACGCCGAGGGGCGAGACCGCGTGATCGCGTTTGAATCTCGCCAGCTCAAGGCTGCAGAGAAGAACTATCCAGTTCATGACAAGGAGCTACTTGCGATGAAGTACGCTCTTGTCAAGTTCAGGGTTCACCTGCTCGGCTCCAAGCCGTTTGTGATCTTCACTGATCATGCGTCTTTGCGCACTGCGACCCAGTCGCCTCACCTCTCGCAGAGGATGGCCCGATGGCTGTCCTTGCTGAAAATACCTTCGAGGTGAAGTATAAGCCAGGAAAGCAGAACGCTTTGGCTGATGCGCTATCGCGCAGGCCAGATTACGAGCTAGCCCATGTCACGACAGTGACTTCGTCTGTACCAGACTTAATTAGGGCAAAGTATGCCAGCGACGACATGTGCGTGGCACTACTACACGCTCTTGGGTGCAACGAGTTGAAAGACTCGGACATTAAATTTTCGTGGCTGCACTGGTACACTCGATGACGGCCTACTGTATTACAGCACGGATGCGGCCGATACACCACGCGTGGTCGTTCCTCATGACGAGGACTTGAAATTTCGCATCCTCTATGAGGCTCATGACACACTTGTGGCCGGCAATCTTGGCCGTGAGAAGACTTATAGCTCTGTGTGCACACACAATCAGCAATGTATTCAAGTGCTCGAGTGTCATACCAAATTTTCGCTTTGCCTTAGCGTCCTGACTCTTGTAGCCAGCCATGCGCTTAGCTGGAAATTGGAATGCGTTAGCAGGTTTCTTATCCGGAAATTGAGATTATTGAAGCAGGTCTGATACATGACCTTCTCTGAAAGACCAGGTAGGGACACTCCATCCGCAAACATATCCAGATTGAAACGCTTAAATAGCTCTCGCTGAGCCTTGATAGCTTTGATGAAAGGACTACGTCGAGATTATTGTACCAGATCAGTAGGCTTTGATCGATTTCATCTCGTAGTAATCCCACACGAACTTCACTCGTTCGTAGTCATCGCCGGTGATGTTTGTTCCACGGAGCTTGCTATCAAAAGCTGACTTAGGCGGGATAGTAGTCTGGTTTAGAACATTGAACGCGGTGATGTACTCGTAATGGAAAAGACCCTTGCCAAGACCGCATACACATCTAATTTTGTCATCGCATTTGCAGCCACCGAGATATGTTGTAAGATACTTGTCGTAGCTAGTACCAGCTGGTACATAGTTAGTGATATCAAGCATTTTCATGTCCGATGTAGCAATGCACATGTAGCTGGGGTTCTTGATGACAGATTTGATGTTGTCGGTACCAATTACGGCAAACAAATCCTTCTTAATCAAGTTAAGATCGTATCGACCAGAATTGAAGCCGAATAGTGGTACTTGCTGTTTCCGTTTCCCGTAATCAGATCTTTGCTTACCAAAACCAAGACTGCGGTGAAAGTCAACGAAGCTGGCATACTTCCCCTCTTCAATCCAACTCTCAACATCAGGCATCTTGTAGGTCTTACCAAGCTTTACACCTGGAAGTTCCATGCCTGTCAGACCGTGAGCATTGATGAGTTTTTGAAGAAGCAATTTGTACTTATTGACATTGTACTGCTGGATCTTCACGGATACATCACCGATGTATTTGAACATATCCGTAAGCAGCACCTTTGGATCGTCATTTTCAAAGCAACGCACCTCCTCGGTTAAGCTATCAGCTACTGATACTGACACAGGAATATGTTCGTTCGTGAAGACAGTATTCTCCCCGTGTTGAGTCGCGGTAGGCTTAAGAATGGCCTCAAAGTCATAAACGATGAAGTGATCGATGTACTGGTCAGCATCCTTGATGGAATACTTAGTAAGCAGTGATCGTATCGTGTTCTGAGCCGGTTTGTAAATAGTTGGCTCAGCGGGGAAGCTCTCAATACTTACAAGCTCACACTGATTCTTCTTGTGATTTTTCAGCTTTTCAGCGCTGATAAAAACCATTTCACACTTAGGACATTGATACTTAGACTGAAGCATATCGATGTTCTTAATGTAAAGAGCGTGATTCTCGTGCGATAGAATATCCATAGCTTCATACCCCTTGTCCGATCTACGAATGCATTTTACATTTCCAGAAACTACATCCATATTATATACGTTAATACCATGTTGGAAGCAGTCCTCAACCTCATCGAGCTGTAGTAGGTCAATGGGCTTGAAGCTTCGAAATAGGCTCAACGTTTCGTTAACCCCTTGAAAGAGCAATAGCGCTTGAATGCCTCCTTCACCTGAGCCTGAATTCTGCGAGGATCCTTCTAGAGCTCTGGAATGTATGCCAGGCGATGCAGTGGAAGACGAACTTGTTGTTGGTCTTAGGGAAGTTGATTACATGCTTGTTTTCGCGAATAATCTGAGGGATGACAGTTTCTGTCCCCCAGAGCATAGTCGCGATGGTAGATGAATATCTTGAATGCAGTGATCGCCTTGAGCTTATACCCGGAGCTGGGGTAGTTCAGTTTGTCAGCCAACTCCATAGAACGGATTTCCGAAATCACCTTCTTTCGAATATCAGCCTTGCTGTTGATAGCGACAGGCTTATTGAACACATACGTGGTAGCGAGATTTGGATAGAAGTAGCGAGTATCATCAGGATCGGTCTTGCTTACAAGTTCTTACCCAAGAGCAACATTTACCTTAAACGCACTCGCCTGAGTCGAAAGAACATTCTCGAGCTTGTCGTAGAAAACAGAAGGCTCAACACCCTCATATAGGTGTGATTCCATGTGATTACCATTGTAAAAACGGTACTTAGGATCAGCCTTGTAGTCAGGCGACAAGTGTTTCTCAAGGGTTTCAATCGAAACATTGTACTGCTTAGCTACCAATCTCAGGTTGATTGGGCGCGAAACGTTGCTTACATAAACCATCTTACCCGTTCTACCACGCACCTTAACACGGTAGCTACTACCCCATTTGATAGCTTGGATATTTAATCTCTTTAATCCTTCGAGCTCGTGTGCAAACATGTTGCCTATATATTGTTGGGTATTATTTCTTCGTAGATATGACTTTATAATCTTTTGGATCTTGTATCAGGATCGACTTTATATCATACTAATATACAAAAATCTGAAATGAATTAATTCAGATATTTGGAGTATGCCTTGGTGGAGGTTTTAAGCCAGTTATTTGAAGCGTGTTGTCGGCGTCAGTCATTGGCTATATTCTTGACTTTTTATCTGAGAAAAAATTGATTAATTAATTAAGTTCAGTTTCAGCGCTTTCTGTTTCGTTAAGTTCGGTTCTGGGCTTACGCTTGCGAGCTCGAATCTGCTTTCTATTCTTGTCGTCGTAGCTCTTTTGATACGACAAGCGAGCGTCGCGTGTGCGCTGGTAGTAGCGCTTCTGTGCTGCTTTGATACGTTCCTTGCTAGCTTGGTATTGCTCAGGAGAGTACGCCATGTTACTATATTACTAACTTTATATTTATCACGATCGATCAACAAATACTTGGTAATTGAGAAGTTGAAAACACAATGCTTCCATTAAATTATTAATCATTTCCTCTTTCCTCTTCCTCTGTTTTTTTGTGCTCTGTGAGGGTTGTTGTTGTTGAGGTTGTCGCTGAGCTTCAGTAGCAGGAAGCAGCGAAGTGTGCTCGGTCAATTCTTGATGCTGCGCTCCAGCAGCAAAAGTCAGGTCGGTCATTTCTTGTCGCTGGGCTTGTAACGGTGTCTCGTCCTTCGCTACCTCGATCATGTTGTCAAGCTTCGATTTCCAATGTTGCGAATATGACAGAATCGCCCCCATCGCAATGTCAACACCAATCATCCGACACACGATAAGCGAGCGGCCAGGAGCTGTTAAACATCCTTTTTCGTCGGTTGGATTCTCTCCGAAGGCCAAAACAATGATTGTAATGACCGCCAATATGACAGGTACGAAGCATTGAGCGTTGATGATCCACCGTCTGTATCCTGCTCTACACAAGAAAATTAGCAACAGCATATTCAAACGATTAGGGGCGAGAATACGTACGCTTATATTTCAGCGCTCTGGAAGCAGTTCCACCAATGTCAACGCGAACATGACCCGGAACCACCACCAGAACGTGAACTTGGCCCTCACCCGGTTGAAAATTATCTCCAAAGTACTTGACGTTCTTGAGCCACAGCAAGGGATCCATCTGCACACAGCCTTGCGGGTGTCCACGTTCATCGAGCGCCACAGCTGCCGCGCCAGCCCCATCGAGCCACGCGCGCGCCGTCCTGCTTCTTCGCCAGGAAGAGCTGCAGGTCCTTGGCGTCAAAAGTAATAGTCGAAGAGTTCTCCATTTTGATCGCCTTCTTCAAGTCTCCCACCGACTGACCCGCGTCTATGTCCACAGGGAAAGCGTTTCCTGCCACACCAACGATAGCACAGAAGAGCTTCACCATCTTTCCTCCACGCGGCAGATTCTAGAATGAGGGAGAATTTCTGGAAGGAAGGTTACTACATATCGTACCCTTGGTTACTCCCTTTCGCACTTGCGTATCTGTGCCGAAGAGCACCACGCAATCGTCTCAGCCCTGCAAGTGATTTATTAATGTCTAAGGATTCATCCGAACACTGTTACATGAAGTTGTTGTGCTAGCTGGAGCGATTGAATTCTCTTTGATCGATTGCGGGCGTAAATTGGACTGGAGGTCGTTGATGTTGGGGCTACCTCCCGCCTTGGCCATCTCGCGAGCCTTGGATACATGCTGGTCCATCGTACGCCGGTGAGCGTCGAGTAGAATGACGCAGCAGAGAGCGTACAATCGGCGCCAGACCTCTTCAATTTGAGGCGTCCACAATGCACCAGAACACTCCTTCATGGCAAATATCAGAGCGACTCCCAGTGGATCGTAGTGCTCCATCTTGACGCCAAAACGCAGATGTGTGTGCATCAGACTCTCCACACGCTCCACCATATTGTCTCCTACTAGAATAGTCCGCAAGCCAGCGCTGATATGAACCAGCACCTTGCTGCGCACCACCATCGACGACCGAAATATTGGCTTGAGAGCTGGCGAGTTGTGATCCAGGAACGCGTAAAATGTATCGTCGAGTTGAGTGATGCGCGAGTTGCTCTGGGAGTTATTGGTGCTTCGTTTACTGTTGGTTGACGGCGGCCCAACTTCAAAGAACGCCTCATTCCAGAAGGCTGCAGCTGTAATTCTGTGACTTGCGGTGGAGGTTGTGTAGTACGAGAAACTCGGCAGGTGTTTCAGTATTTGCCCTCGCGAAAGCTTGCGTGGTCTTCGGTCGTCTGGCGCTGCGAAGACGGAGTTGCACGTACAGCTCAACACACCCCATAAACCCTGTTTCCTCTTGCCTGCAAAACTCGCAAGTAAACAGTGTGAAGTGGTGGGTCTATCGATGATCCAACGAACGTGCTGCTAATTGCAGAACGCAACGAATATCAGCTGAGCAATATGCTAATGGGGCAAGTGGCCGTCCTCCAGCCAGAAATAGGTCCGAGAATCAGAACACGAAGGCAGGTAAACGTTTTTTGCCGGTGCACGACTTCATCATGAACACAACTGCGAAACGGGCTCCGTCATCGCAACATCCCTGTAGAACAACTCACCGTTCACTGAACAATGCATGCACTTCAACTCCGTCATGTAGCCATGTGTCGAACACCGAGACAACAAACTTCAGGTGTGCCACGTAATAACCAAAATCAACTATTGCAGTACTCTTTCCAAAGCTGCACTCCAGTCAAATTCCGCACACCGTAACCTTCCACGTGCCTCTCGACCATGACGGACGCTGTGCAGGTCGCCGCCGGCGCTTCCGGCAGCTATTCAAGCCACTCAGGACTGTCCAAGATCTGGCGCACTGTCAAGACGCACGCGGGTGTGTACACGGGCGGCAAAGTGGAGCTTTTCCATGGTCGCGCAGGCCCCGACTCGGAGCCCAAGGCGCTCATGGCCTGCATGCTGCACGACGACGTGGCCGTCGTGGACGCCGAGACCGGAGAGCTGCAGCGCACTCTGCAGCAGGACGTGGAGGACGAGGAGGCCAAGGAGTCCTTCGTGGTGTTCGCGTGAGACCAGGCAAGAAGAACCAGCTCGTGACGGCTGGCCGCAACCTGTTGCTGCGTGTGTGGGACCTGGACACCTTCAAGTGTGTTCGTACGATCAAGGCTCATGAGACGCCCGTGCTGGCAATGGGATTCGACCCGTCGGGCACTCTATTGGCCACAGGAGGCAGCGACCGCACAGTCAAGGTGTTCGACGTGGACAAGGGCTTCTGCACGCACAACTTCCGCGGTCATTCTGGTATCGTGACTCTCGTGCAGTTCCACCCGGACGCGGCGCGACTTTCGCTCGTGTCGGCCAGTGACGACGCCACCGTGCGCGTCTGGGACTTGTACACGCAGAAGCAGGTGGCGTGCATCCAGGACCACATGAGCCTCGTTACCAGTGTGGCCTTCTCGGAAGATGGCTACACCATGCTGTCCGCTGGACGTGACAAGGTGGTTAACTTTTGGGACTTGAGGGACAACAAGCTCACCAAGACGGTGCTGGTGCACGAAGCTGTTGAAGGACTCGTGGTAGTGCCGTCGACATTTAAGTGCGTCACGAAAGCGGCTGACAAGACGCAGGATAACAAGTCCATCTACTTCCTGACTGCTGGAGAGATGGGCACGCTTCGGTTGTGGCGTAGCAGCGGAAGCGTTTGCGAAACCGTGTTCACACAAAAGTCGGATGTCTCGGCGTCTCTTACGTACACGGATCTGCTGCACGCAGCGAAGTTGTCGTTGTGTCTTCGGAGCAGAAATTCCTGGTGTTTGATGAAAAGTTGTCTCGACGCACTCAGATTATCGGCTACAACGACGACATTCTTAACCTCAAGTACGTCCCGGCGGCTGATGCAAGCGGAGCGCCTTCGGATTTGCTTGCCGTGGCCACGAACAGCGAACAAATTCGTCTTCTGAACCGCAACACGCTGTCTTGCGATCTCCTTTCGGGCCACACAGACATTGTGATGGCACTTTCGGTTTCCCCAGATGGTCGATGGCTTGTGAGTGCTTCAAAGGACAGGACCGCTCGGCTTTGGGATCTGCGGCCTACTGGTGGTAAGAAGACAAGCAAGAATCTGCCGCGCTGTGTGGCCACTTGCGCTGGTCACACTGAGTCTCTTGGCGCGGTTGCTATTTCGCAGCGCGCTTCCAGCTTTGCTACAGGTGCTGCTTTCTTTGTTACTGGTAGCTCGGACAAGACTCTAAAGATGTGGAGCCTTCAGCCACTTGCTGGATCCTACGCTACACCTGCGAAGCCTCCACCCACGGAGCTGTCGATTTCCACCCTGGGTGCTGTGAAAGCTCACGACAAAGATGTGAACGCCCTTGCGGTCTCGCCCAATGACCGCTTTATTGCTAGTGCATTGCAGGATAAGCTTATCAAGGTGTGGCACTCGCAGCAGGGGGTGCCGGTCGTCTCCTGACGTTGGCTGGTGTTTGCCGTGGCCACAAGCGTGGTGTGTGGGCTGTTGAGTTTTCTCCGGTCGATCAGTGCCTTGCGTCTGCTAGTGGTGACAAGACTGTCAAGGTGTGGTCAGCCAAGGACTTCTCGTGCTTGAAGACGTTCGAGGGCCACACTGCGTCTGTGCTGAATGTGCAGTTCGCTTGCGCTGGTATGCAGCTGCTGTCTGCGGGTGCGGATGGACTCGTGAAGCTCTGGACCATCAAGAGCAACGAGTGCGAGGCTACGCTGGACAATCACGAGGATAAAATTTGGGCTCTCGCTGTGTCGAAGGACAGCTCCGAGATGGTCAGTGGTGGTGCCGATTCTACAATCAACCTTTGGCGTGACTTCACGGAAGAGGAGGAGCGCTCTCAGCAGGATGACCGCGACGCCAAGCTGCTAAAGGAGCAGGAACTTTTCAACTGCCTGCGCAACAACAAGTTGCTGGACGCTGTGCAACTCGCATTTGAGCTGAACCACCCGAACCGCATGCTCCAGATTCTGCGCGACCTGCTTGAAGGCCCGCGGCACAAGGATCAGCCCGTGCTTCCAGGTGGTAAACCGATTGACCCGGACAACTTTTCGCCTGAGGACATATTTTCGCCAGTGGTGGTCAGTCTGGAGGACGAGCAGCTGACGACGTTGACAGAATGGTTGCGCGACTGGAACACTAACGCTCGCAACACGAGTGTGTGCCAAGTTCTGGTTAGCACAATTCTTCGTGAGCTGCCTCCTAGCCGCCTGAAATCGTTGGATGGAGTTTCCAAGACCGTAGAGGCTCTTATTGCTTACAGCGAGCGCCACTTCCAGCGTATCGACCGCATGCTCCAGATGTCTTACCTCGTGGACTTTAGTATTGTGACCATGAAAAATTTGCTGCCGGTTGGCGAAAGCGAGTCAGCCGTGGAGAAGACGGACAGTGATAACGAAGCAGATGAGGAGGAAAAGGAAGAAAGGTACAGACCAAGGTGCAAACCATCAAGCAGCCACGGAAGCGTGGCAAGGCTGCTGCCAGTGGAAAGACCAAGAAGCAACGAGTGTAAATAGTTCCTCTCATAGAGCCCTTGCTGTGGGCGCTTTTCTACCTTTCTTCTTCCTCGTGCTCTCTTTCGTAGATTCCAGACCCTCAGCTACATCGTTATCCTCCGATCGCCCGTAGATTTTCATGGTGGTGAGAAATAGTTCCTCCAGGCCAGCAGTACGACAGGCAGCAGCCAAGTCAGACATGCCATTCTCCGGGAACTCATGAAAACCTCGAGGTAGACGTCTGAGCGACTCGATACCTCTTGAGCAACCCTCTCTTAATTCTTCCGTCTGCTCACCTCGCACTGTGATCTGCTTCCAGCGAAGATGTTGGAGTCGACGCACATACTCCTGCACATTGTCTTCAGCACCCTCGACAATCACGACGCCAGGCCAGCCAATCTTGCTAAACCCACCAAGTTGCAGCTCTAATGCCCCTCCTTCACCACACGCCGTTTGTTGGATGCAATGATGTGGTGGAAGTAAATGGCACGGCGACCCAGCACCACCGGCGATAATTCATTCTCAGCAGCACAGACCGGAACAACTTGATCGTCGAAGTTTGTATTGAAGTGCACTTGAGATAGAAACTCTTGCATATGCTGGTACAGCTGCAGCCCGACCACTTCTTGAACCGCACAAGCAGCAGAACTCAAGTCGACCAGCTCAGCGTGCAGTTTCTCCATATCCATCCGTGAAAGTTGAGGACACTGCACTTCGAACGTCATGGACCCACTTTCTGGGTATCGTGGTGGACACGTGAGTGTCAATGACGGCACCTCACGGCCGAAAGCTAGATCCTGTTCACATAGCAACATATTATGGTACCGGTATGAGCAAGGCACTTCAGTCTCCAATTACAACATTCATGGTATCACCTGATAGTAAAATGTGTACTGAATCTGGCACTCAGGTCGTGGTGGTTGGGCGGCTCCGTAGCCCTCAGCGAGGTATTCCTCGAGCAAAGATGTCAGCCTGTAGCTCCTGTTGATCGGGGAACATGCTGAGCATGCACTCAAGCTCGTCGAGCTGCTGCTGAGCCGCCGAAAGCCTGCTATCCGTCAGCTTCATTGAAATGGCGATACAAATCAAGGGTGAATTGAAGGTAATTGTGTACTTAGGTCCGTTCTTAACGGGATCATCGGAGCATGATCGCTATCGAGGCTTGGGGTATGAGCCGACGGTCGTTCTTAAGAAAATCGTGATCCTGTTCTATAAAGAGACTCGAGACTCGACCGTTGGGACTCGGAGCAGGGGGTTGTTGGAAACGTGTTTGCTTCCATTTCCACTCCGGCAAGATGGAGCAAGGTGATTCAGCCACAGCAGCACCGAGTAGCAAGTGGACGGCTCGTCAAAGCCAAACAGAAAACGATCTGTGCTGCCCCCAGGTCGGACAAGTATAGCGACTGGAACATGGACCAGCTGAACCTCGAGTGTACCGCCTGGAAGCTTTCGGTAGCCAAGAATACGAAGAAAGAAGAGCGCGTTGCCATTCTTGCCATGTATGACAACCCAAAGGTGGTGTTGCATTGCTTCTAGACAAGCAACGGCTAGGCAAACGTTCGAAGACCTCAACAGACCAAGATGAAGCGCGTCGTAGCCACGTGTGCAGCGTGAACATGTCGAGCGCGGGGTATGATAGATAAAATGGCTGCGATCATCATTGCAAAAGTTGTGCAGCTTCATAGATGTTTTAATCACGAGACCAGCGTGATTAAAGTCCACTGTGAGAGGCCATTGAAATATCTGCCATTTGTTGACTAACAAGCCAAAGGACATTTCAATCCGAATGCGTAGCTGCAAAACGTAGAAGTTGTAGTCACTGTACGCTGAGCTTTTAATTTCAGGCTTCGTAAAGGTACTAGCATCGAGGGCGCAAGTCCGTACGCGTTATCGCCAATTATATAGTATCCAAATGGGAGTTCTGCAATGGCGGCACTCAGTGGCCATTTCGAAAAGGCTACACTGTCAGAAACTTTGCCTGGTGAGATGAAGCAATAGCCGATAAATTTGCACGACGCATCACACAATGCTTGTACGTTTATTCCGTAGGTGAGATAGTGCCCCGAAAAAATGAAGACACGTCAGGTACCTCCTTGGTACTCGGCGCCCTGATCTGGCACAACCACCCATCAATGCACCCAACGCAGCCAGTTAAAATGCGGTTTGAGCTCAGTGCTGAAAAGGCATCCGCTGCGGCTTGAATAGCGCGAAAATCATTCACAGGGGCTGCTATCAGAAACCGAGGGTGATCACAAATCGCGTGCATGACTTCCACTAGAATACTGTAGAATGCAGAGGCACTCACCCCGCAAGCACTCGAATTGTATGGTACGGTCCTTCGGCCAGCCACGATATCGTCATTTGGACCATGTTAACAACCTCTATGGGTTTGGTGCCGGTTCTATTCCATGACTGTAGCTCGACCCGTTGTAGTGCCGGCGTCAGCAACTGCACCAGAACGTCAAATGCGGCAGCACTCATTCTATTGTACCGCTTAAATTGGCCTTCTAGCAGCAGACGATCGCGGTGAGGAACCCACTCCAAACGCTGGCGAGAGACAACCTTTGCACGATAGCTCTTGGATCGATGCGCAACAGCCACCACAGAGATCACCAAGGCAATTGCAGTGATTTTCATTCCTACAGATGTAGTTGAGATCCGTGACCCGAGATTGGATTATGAGCCATTGCTCGGATCACGAGTTCACGCATATGTACCGGTATTCATATCCGCCAATCATGAAACAGAATCACGGATCATGCCCTGGAAACTAGCCTGAAAGGAACCGAACACGACCCCTGGTTCTCCGGGTTTTGAGAACCTGTTAAGTCTCGAGAACCTGGTTCTCGAGGTTAAACTGGTTCGGTTCGTGTCGTACTTAAAGGAACGAACCTCTGTGAAACGACAGAACCTCTCCTTCGCGATACGGTTGGGCAAGACGGAAACTGCACAGTGCGGCTCTAGCGGGATACAGCTCAACCCGCGGTGGTCATGATGCACGCGCTTGCTGCAATTGCTGAGGTTCAGAGTTCGGAGGACGTGGTGGAACAACCATCGCAAGTTCACCATCGGCGGAAATTCACCCTACAAGAAGACATTCTCCAGATCAGTGGGCACCAGCCCATTAACGTCTCACAAGCGCTGTATGAGACTCAGCTTCAAGTACAGCAGAACAGTCTGTCTCTTGAACGCCGTATGGAAGAGCTTGTTGTTCACACACGAAGTGAATTCGCGAGCGCAGCAGTGGAAATGGAGAGAAACCTGCAGGTGCAACTCCAACTCCAACAGAGCTTCCGAGCAAGCTGCAGCTGAATCGACGGTAGCGGAAGCCGTTCAAGCAATTATTGCTCGTGCAGATACAGCAGAGGCGAATCTCATCGAAGCCCGGGCTCGCTTGGATGAGGCTGTGGATATTCTTGTATCTAACTCGCAGCTAATCGCCCCTGATAATATAGCCCAAGCATGCGAAGAACAACTCCAAGAAGCTATGACCATAGCTCAGGCATCCTTTGATGCGGCAGTAGAGGTAAAGGCCGCGCAGCACGTATCCGTCCTTGTGTCTCGCATTCACGAGCGCGTCGAACACACCCAACAGCAGGCGCTACACGCCGTCTCGACTGACGTAGCCTCGTAAAACTATTCTGCCTGTTGCCCCTGCATTGCACTATATCTTCTCGTTTGACCAGCGTTCGTAGTCGCACGGGAAAGATGGTTCTGTTGTTCTGTGTGCTGAGCTGTAGGATAGAACATGGTCGGTATGTGAGGCTTCGCCATGCCTCTTGGATCATGCGGCTTATCGTGAAGGGTCGCGAGAGACATTACAACCAATGAGAGTGCGAACAAACGAAGATTCGTTGGAATCGCCTCCGTCGACAGGCTACGAAAACGAACCTGAAAACCAGAACTTGGCGTTTTGCTTCGTTGCTTCTCGAGGTTTTTGGTAGAAGACGGTAAACCGGTAAACCGTGTTCGCATGAAAGGTCACCCGTAACTGTGAACACAAAAGAGGAGTACCGTGGTTCGGTTTGCTCAGCTTCGTTACAGGCTAGTCTGGAAATGCTCCCGTTAAGAACGGCCCTTACTGAAGTATTTTTGACTGGATGACATTATTTCAGCTCCGGTGGCTTGAGCGCCAGAACAACGGCGCTGCATGAGGCGTGGATGGCACAGCGATGCAATTGCGTTGGAAACCAATTGAGTCGGGATGACTCAAAGACTTCGTTGCTCGTTGATAGTGTATTCGCTGGGGGTGTTTCATCAGCTGCACGTTGTAGCGCTCGTTGAAGTAATCGGCCGCAGATATTTATTTCCCTAAATATTCACCATCGTCTGGTTGGCCGGTAGGGGACTAACATCGAAGATTGCACGTTGGCGATCCTGGCGGTTGGTTGGAACGACTCCGATCATGCGTAGCGCGCGAGCCAAAGACAAAGCGCGAATGTCGTTTGGCGACCGAGCATGTAAAGCAGCCAAGATAAGCTCCATCAGTTCCCTTGGAGCATAGAACACGGTGGCTACCGGATCGATGTTCATCACAAGTTTACGGTCGGCAACGCGGATGGCCCCCAAAAGTTTCCTGTTTTGTAGACCCCTCCGTTGCAGGCATCAATTCGAAGCTCGACTTTACGGCGGCGATATCTACTTCGCAAACAACTGTAGCCACAACTACCAACTTGGCCGCCCAGCGCATGTACTTCGAAGTCGTAATTTTCTCTTCAAACTATTACCCGCAACGAAATGATCATGGAGCTGCTTCATTCAGGATTCGTACATGGAATATTGGTTGTGGAGTCTACGGCCTACGCTCGATTGTAATTCGGTCATGGATGTTTTCGCTTACGTCGACCCGTGTTTTCACCCTGCTTCAACTCGCGCGCAGCTTCCTGTTTGCACTTTTCTGCTTCTTCAAGCTTCACCAGATCTCTTAGAGCTTCCTCTGCGCTTGGTCGTGCAGACGGGTTCTTCTGCATCAACCTCTCACGAAATGACGATCAGCCGGCGAAGTCGTACCATTTAATCCCACTAGACTCAATCAAGAATCCGATTGCCCAAATATCGACAGCAGTTGTGTGAACGCCATTCTCCACAAAAATCTCGGGAGCGTGCTAGTACAGAGAACCCTGGCCAACTTAATACCTCTGTTGTCTAATATCCTGGTGTACTTAATCATATATCGATCCACCGACTCGGTAGTCAGGCTTAACTATGGGGCTTAATTATTAGGCTCGTGCTAGTGGTACAAAACGGTCACACATAGCCGTGCTAAGAGGTACAAATCAGGTACAAACTGTTTGTATTTGTACAAAACGGTACCAATACGTACAAAACGGTTTGTACGTGTACAAACCATCTCTCTAAGTACGTTTTATAGTTTTCAAAACTTACCCCATCCGGGGATATATTTAGAGATATCAAGTTCAAGGTTGCGCATACGGCTCTGAAAGCATTGACGCGTAAATGCGGCGCGTACTGAATACGGTTGATTCTATCGAACGAGATTGATGTCATTACTCCGAGTCCCACTCCGTGCTACCAAGACACGCCTTGAACAGATACCTGAAGCGAAGATATCCTAGGACTCTACGTCTGAGGTCGATCATTGGTATGCCTCTAACGTGACACTCGAAAAATATCAGGCAATACAGTCCGCAGTTGCAGGTGTCCTCTTGATAGGGCGAGATAACTTTCTCAAACGATAGGTTTCGCGACTTTGTCGGAAACAGCGCCTTTATCATGACCTCCATCTCATCATAGTTCTTCTGTTTTTGCATCGGGTCAAAGAGTCGGCACGACCACTGGCGACAGTCGAAAACAGCCGCGCATCAGTGTGCTTGCATCCACATCGGGAGTAGGACGACCGAATTACTGGGATTGAATGGGTCGGTGGCTTCGATGATCTCTTTTTGCGCTTGTGTATCACTGACGTGAACATACAGGGGTTGATAGCACCAATCGATAATCCAAGAACTTTCTGACCGAGCTCCACCAGATACCCCATTACTATCTTGAACGTAGAGTCCTGAAACCATGCCTCCCTCCGGAACCAACGAAGTTCGTGCTTTGCAATGGGGCCAAACAAACTAGATACGTGGGTTCCTAGGTCCACCTCGTTTAGCTGAGAAGCCAAATCGCGCTATGGGACTTGAGTACAATCGTTGAATGGGGCTGGAAGACTGATACGGTCGTACTTGCTCGAATGTACCCACAATGATAGGTCGGCCATTCCCTCCAATATTTCTTGACTAGTGTGCCAGTCAAGCATAGTTTGTAAGTCGGTCTGCGTGAAGATTCCAATAGAAGGTATCTTGATCCCAAAGCGTCTTTGTTTTCGTAGGTCCTCCGTGAGCGTGGCTTGATATGAGCGAATCCGGGCATCACACTTATGGGCGAATTCCGCCGGGAATACTTCCGTAACACTTGTTAACGAGGCATATTTCTTGGACAGGATGATGGGTTTGGCTGATTTCAACGGGGGTACAGCACGTACGCTCAGGCTACTTAAGACTGGCGTAGCGCAAACTACAGTGGATGCGCTAGCCAAAGTGGCACGGACCGCTTTTAAATCTTTCACTGGGACAAGTGTGCCATGTTCCAGACGTGTTGCTTCCGCTACAGACCTTTTCATCCGTTTTTTCTTCGCGTTTCTGCGTTCGCTTGATTGCCGGTCTTCCTTTGCTTTTAACGGTCTCACTGACACGATAAGAGGGTTTCTTGCATTCATTGTCACTCAACGCATCTATGAAATTCCGGACTTCTTCATCTTCTCGCTCGATTCGGAGTAGTGTTGTCCTCGCTTTAATCGCCGGGCGGATCGTAAAACTTTAAGCCCGGGGTGAGTACCCAATTTTGGCGGAGTAGAGTTGAGTAGGGTGGATCCGTCTGTACGGGTTTGTACCTGGTTTGTACCGATTTGGACCTGGTTTGTACTGGTTTGTACCGATTTGGACCTGGTTTGTACCGATTTGGACCTGGTTTGTACGGGTTGGTACCTGGTTTGTACGGGTTGGTACCTGGTTTGTACGTGTGCAATCAGGGACACCCGTAGCTTGTGTGGCCCCTCAGGTGGTCGCTCTTCATCACAGTCCGAGTTGGAGGGGGAAGCAGCAACACCTGCGCTGGCATCCGATACATATTCCATACTGTCATCCGAGGCCTGGCCAATCCCTTCTCCATTATTAGTCTCTTTGGGACATACACAATGGGTACGACTCCTCTCGTTACAAGCTCGTCGAAACACCTCAATGCCGCTGCCATTTTGCGAAAATCGGGAGTGCCCTGTTTGATCATACTTTCACATATTCTCCCGGCGATATCCATTGTCGTCTTCCACTTGGTAGTGCCATTTACAACGGCATGCTCAGCGGACCGCATGTGAGACTCACTGACGTGATACGAAGAACAAACACGATCATTGTCCTCTGAATCTGCGACGGGTTGGTTCAGGGTGTGGTAACAACCCATCGTGGATTGACGTGATTCATTGGAATTGTGTTTTTCTTCTTGAGATGCTGACGTAGGAATATAACATGACGGCACGGCAGTAAACTCGTGCGCATGAAGCTACACGAGCATGTGTAAGTCTACAAAAACCACAGAGCGATCAAACCGTAACGCGTAAACTGAATGGTTAGTTCAGAATGTAGTTAAACGTGCCGCCACGTACGTACCTCTACGTTCACGTGATAGGACGCCCCAGTACGAGCCGATTTCAGATCGTACACCGTAACTTGAACTCGATGAACTTCATAGCATGCTCCACCACTAGCAACCAGATCGTACTCTTCACGAAGAAGCTCGAAGGCGTACGGACTGACCATGGTGGCCACCTTATTCAGTTGGTCATCGACATCATAGTACCTTCTGGAACCAATGACAGCAAACTGTGATGCGTACTCCATCTCAGCAGCTGTTTGCAGTATTAGTAGGGTATCCGCACACTCTTCTAACCCCATTTCCGGCTTCAAAATTTCTTTCAATCCTCCCCACGAGGCCTCCAACCTGAAGGAATATTCGCTGGATCAGAACAGCAATCATATAATACCGAATCACCATAACGACTACGTACCTGTTGTTGGTATTGTTGCCTAAATGGGCGAGGCCATCCCTGGCGTACGCTGCCCACTTATCCTTACAAGAGTCCCAATTTCTCATAAAGTATTGAAGCAGAGGGTGTACAGGGTCAGGAGAACATGACGCTCTTCAAACCCGTCCAATAGGTAGTAAAGCTATCGCAATCCTTTGTCGTACATCGGTTTGCTCGATGCGCTCATCATCATGACAAAGCTGTCTTCTACTTTGCCGATATCGAAAGATTGTCTGCCTCCATACTCACGCTTTGCCATCTCAGTGCGCAGGTACTTCTTGATATGGCACCAGCATAACAGAACTGTAGCTTGAGGAAACTCTTTCTGCAACAATGAGATCTCACTGAAATCTTTGTCAACCATAAAGACTCTGATTCTATCCCACGTTGGATTCTCGGACTTGAAAGCCGAAATTGCATCTGTCATGCACGCATGGCTCTCATTCTCAACAAGTCCATGCTGCACGTATTGACCCTGTATTCACGATCACAATGCACACACACGTAGATGTTAACATCAGTCCTAAGATATCTAAACAATGGAAAAATCGGATACTAACATGTCCAAAAACGTCGTTCACCATAAAACTGAACAACTTGTAACGTGAAGCATTTGTGTTATGAGTTGAACTCAAGTAGCACAATTTCTCGAAACGCCTGAAAAATCGTCGCATCTGATGCGATTGCAGCATAATAGTCTGCACTGTCTTCTTCTCGTCGATAAATACTGTTGCGGAGCTGCCTTGTGACGTAAACAATTTGCGCAACACGATCTCCAGACGTTCCTCGACAGTCCCAGCCGTCAAACGGCCCTCTTCAGTTTTTGAACCAGGTTGTGGACATCCTTCAAGGCAATCTTCTTATCTGAAATAGTGTGGACGTACAAACAATACAAAACATACCCATCGTACGAAACAGTTTGTACAAATTATACAATCAAAAAGTGACGTATGAAGCAGATAGTGTCAATGCAATACCAGTCGGAATTTGTTTACCGTACCAGTCGTTTTCTTGATGAACTCATGAATCAGCTTCGTCTTTGACCCAGCCATTTGAAGTTCGTTCACGACTTCAATAACACATTCGTCCTGCACTTTCCTCTGAGACGAATAATTCTCGAATACTTCCCTTCCGACCGCATGGCTGTGTTTGTACATGCTCCGTGTAATCTTGACGCGATACGACTCGGTCTCCTCACAGAACGATAACGCCGCAGCAACACCCGCAGACCAGTGCGCACTACGCACGAAGTGACCAGTCCGCTTCCCTTTACCCTCTCGGGTGTCCTTGGCGTGGGTGCACTCGTACTTCCTGTAGTAAGGGCCTTGATCCTCAGGGATGAGATCGTCTTCACTCCATTTTGCCCTCTCGCGGATCTTTTTGTTTCTGATAGCAGCAGTTGTCGAGGAACGTACGCGATACAGCTGACACGTCATTTGCTGGTAGCGCGCGATGTATACGTCGAAACTGGTCCAATCATCGAAACAAACACGATCGACAGGGGGTTCATCTTGGCGAGGAAGGTATTCGTTACCCGACGAGTCGTCGCTCATGACCTCACAGCCCGGCTAGCTGTGAATGGATGCACGCAGTTGTTAGGTTTAGACATGCATGCTAGGGTGTACGTACAGAGGTAAGTTATGTGTCAGTGCGAGCACGTTCAGCGCCTGATGCTAGCGTGTAGATTGGACTTGAGCGGGAGGGACGGGTACAAGTGCAGCTCTGGAGAATCGCGCGCGGCGGGGGCTTCTGGGGCGTCTCGGGCGAGGGACGAAGAAGCCAGAATGAAACACGTGGCCACAGCGCGCCATGATTTTAAAAAAGGTTGTGGGTTGTAAATTTCAATTGCAAAAATACCAGCGTCAAATAAATTTGACTGGCGTAAAATATATTTGACCATCACTCCTGTTTTGTACCACTAGCAACTTCCTAATTAATACTTGTCAAACTTCAAACTTAATGCTCAATGGGGATTTTTCAATACATTTGTTAACCTGGGCGCGCGCTGCTGACCAACGACAGCCGCTACGCAAGCCACGGGCGCCACCGCATTGTCGATCGGCAAGAAACTTCTGAAGGGCGGGATCGAGGGAACGCCAGCAGCCCGTGGCAATTGTCGCGGGAGTGTTGCACACCAGAAAATGGTTTGCCGAGATTTGTAAAAAAGTATTTCCGGACAGTTGTCTGTCAATTCCATGAACATATGAAAAGTATACACTATCATACTTGTTCAGCGCCAAATATTACATACTAAAAAGGCTTCGGATCGATGTCCGCGCCCACGCCGCTTCCTGCTCCTCACGTTGCTTTTTCCGCAGCCGGCCTGAAAAAACCTTCGTTTCACATGGGTAAGCTGCCGCTTAAACGCCAAAATGATTCCAGGGTCCGGCGGTTGTAACGAGAAATGTTGTTGGGCGGTAGTTAAATGACAATGACGGCTTGAGCTGCAGGTTTCCCAGAACAATATTGAGTAGGAGGGCAAAATTGCACCGTTGTTGATGCATGACAAGCTCGCCCAGCCACTCCTGAAACAACACACCAGTCATCCATACCTTCTTATAAACCCAGAGATCAACACCGGTCTTCTTGTGGTGCTCCCTCTACTATATAATAACACTGTTATACTTTATAGAAAGTGCGTCCACGGGTGGTATTAAGTTGGCCAGGGTTCTCTGTAGTGGGTCATGGAGCATTACGCCGGCAGTTTTTACTTTCCGTAATTTACCAACGAGACCAATCCTGGAACGTTCTTTCGAGGCAGCTGCTATTTCGACGACGCAACCTCTCGACCACCTGAGAGCGAAAGAGACATCTTTTGAATCTTGAGGTAGTTTCAGAGCTGCTCGACGACTGAGATCTCGCCTACAGTTCCAGGAATGTAGTAACCTTCCTTCCAGAAATTCTCCCTCATTCTAGAATCTGCCGCGTGGAGGAAAGATGGTGAAGCTCTTCTGTGCTATCGTTGGTGTGGCAGGAAACGCGTTCTCGGTGCGAGTGGACGAGAGTGACTCGGTGGATGATTTGAAGGATGCGATCAAGGAGAAGAAGCCGAACACTATCACGTGCGATGCGGACCAACTGCAGCTCTTCCTGGCGAAGACGGCGGACGGCGCGTGGCTCGACGGGGCTGGCGCGGCAGCTGTGGCGCTCGATGAACGTGGACACCCGCAAGGCTGCGTGCAGATGGATCCCTTGCTGTGGCTCAAGAACGTCAAGTACTTTGGAGATAATTTTCAACCGGGTGAGGGCCAAGTTCACGTTCTGGTGGTGGTTCCGGGTCATGTTCGCGTTGACATTGGCGGAACTGCTTCCAGAGCGCTGAAATATAAGCGTACGTATTCTCGCCCCTAATCGTTTGAATATGTTGTTGCTAATTTTCTTGTGTAGAGCAGGATACAGACGGTGGAACATCAACGCTCAATGCTTCGTACCTGTCATATTGGCGGTCATTACAATCATGGTTTTGGCCTTCGGAGAGAATCCAACCGACGAAAAAGGATGTTTAACAGTTCCTGGCCGCTCGCTTATCGTGTGTCGGATGATTGGTGTTGACATTGCGATGGGGGGATTCTGTCATATTCGCAACATTGGAAATCGAAGCTTGACAACATGATCGAGGTAGCGAAGGACGAGACACCGTTACAAGCCCAGCGACAAGAAATGACCGACCTGACTTTTGCTGCTGGAGCGCAGCATCAAGAATTGACCGAGCACACTTCGCTGCTTCCTGCTACTGAAGCTCAGCGACAACCTCAACAACAACAACCCTCACAGAGCACAAAGAAAAACAGAGGAAGAGGAAAGAGGAAATGATTAATAATTTAATGGAAGCATTGTGTTTTCAACTTCTCAATTACCAAGTATTTGTTGATCGATCGTGATAAATATAAAGTTAGTAATATAGTAACATGGCGTACTCTCCTGAGCAATACCAAGCTAGCAAGGAACGTATCAAAGCAGCACAGAAGCGCTACTACCAGCGCACACGCGACGCTCGCTTGTCGTATCAAAAGAGCTACGACGACAAGAATAGAAAGCAGATTCGAGCTCGCAAGCGTAAGCCCAGAACCGAACTTAACGAAACAGAAAGCGCTGAAACTGAACTTAATTAATTAATCAATTTTTTCTCAGATAAAAAGCCAAGAATATAGCCAATGACTGACGCCGACAACACGCTTCAAATAACTGGCTTAAAACCTCCACCAAGGCATACTCCAAATATCTGAATTAATTCATTTCAGATTTTTTGTATTAGTATGATATAAAGTCGATCCTGATACAAGATCCAAAAGATTATAAAGTCATATCTACGACGAAAAATATACCCAACAATATATAGGCAACATGTTTGCACCCGAGCTCGAAGGATTAAAGAGATTAAATATCCAAGCTATCAAATGGGGTAGTAGCTACCGTGTTAATGTGCGTGGTAGAATGGGTATGATGGTATATGTAAGCAACGTTTTGCGCCCAATCAACCTGAGATTGGTAGCTAAACAGTACAACGTTTCAATTGAAACCCTTGAGAAACACTTGTCGCCTGACTACAAGGCTGATCCTAAGTACCGTTTTTACAATGATAATCACATGGAATCACTGGAAATAGAGCGGCAAGAGCAGTTGAGTCGTGGTTCGGAGTCAAAATCCCATGGTGAATCAGCTTTGGTTATGAAAGACAAAAATGTGATGGTGATCGAAAGAATGCGACCAAAGATCAGCACGATGGGAAATGCCGTCATTGCGGCATGAAAGGTCACTTTATTCGAAATTGCCGCATCTATCAAGAGAAGTTGGATCACGGGTGGAGACATCCAGGTCCAGAAAGGATTTTCATGATGATGACCGCGATCCAAGTCGAAAGTGAGATGGAGATCGTAAGCGAGATGGGGATCGAAATCGGAACAGAGAAGACAAAGCAAGTGACGGTCGAAACTCGCACAGGGATTCATCAAAGTACAGAAGAAGTGGAAAATCGGAGAGAAAGCTTATACAGATATTTGGGGACCGTACCAGACTCCCTCGTACTCTGGTTGCCGCTACTTTTGTGTCTTCGTTGATGAAGCCAGTCGTTTTGTAAGTGTTTTCGTCATGCGAGAGCGCACAGAGATCTATCGAGTGTTTCGAGAGTGTCGGCTAAATGTTGAGCGACAGAAAGGAATAATGATGAAGTGCCTCAACATGGATAGCGCAAATGAGTATGTAAAGCTGAAAGACGAATGTGAACATCACCTGAGAATGGAGTGTACGTTGACAGTGAAGAAGACACCTGAACACAATGGTGTTGCAGAGCGAATGATAAGGACGATTGCTGAGCGAGGGAGATGTGTGCTGTTCGATGGAAATTTGCCAGAGCAAATGTGGGCTGAGGCAGCTGTAACTAGCGCATACTGTGTTAACTTGCTGCCCGCGAGAGCAAATAAAATGGGTACGCCTTATGAGATGTGGTTTGGACAGAGTCCTCCACTGAAGCATCTTCGCGTGTTTGGTTGTCTAGCTTACGTCTTTCTTGAGGGAGACAAGAGAAAGAAATTGGAGCGCCGTGCACGGAAGATGGTATTTGTGGGATACCCGAGAGATCGAAAAGGTTACAAGTTGCTTGATTGCGAGACCCTGAAGCCGGTGTATAGCCACACGGTTGTTTTTGACGAGAGTCATTTTCCAGTGTTACCTTCCATCGAGCAAGCAAAGAAGAACACAGCCTTGGCTCGTCGACGAAAGAAGGAGTTGCAGACAGAAAGACGTACACAAGAGTATCTTGGAGAAAGTCTTGATGATCATGAAGCTATAGCTCACCTCTATAACTATGTGCTGCCTTTGGAGATTTATGAAAGAGCAGCAGGTGTGAATCACGTTCCTGGTGGTCAGTCCAGCGAGGTGGAAGACACTGCTGGAGAAGATCAAATAGAGGATGGTATACATGGTGATGTCGAAGTCCGAGCCGGCACCACGGAAGGTACCACCCAGAGACTACTGAGTGGCGGTTCAGAAGACCGAGACAGCTTGGGATCACCACGTCCGATCAACGTGGGTACAAGAAACGGGTCGATCCTACCGATAGCAAGCATCGACAGAATATTAGCGTGTTGTCGAAGCGCCCCAGTGCTGGGGGTAATAGAAGAGGTGGGGCTAATGGAAGCACTGCTGAGTCAGAAACAGAAGACGTTGCATCGCAAGCAAAGCGTGCAAGAAAATGAAGGCCATGAGAAGACAAAGTTCTGACCATGCAGAATGTGAACTTGATCGTGGAGTACAGCACCAAGAGCAAGAGCAGGCAGCTGACCAAAGGAAGCTGAAGCAACCCGGTAAGGATGCAGCTCGGCCAGACACGAGTCGAAATCAAAGCACGATCAAGAGAGGTTTAATTGAGGTGTAGGACCAGAACAATGAAGGATCTAGTGATTACAGAAGTACTCAGATTGAGGCAAGCCCAACAACCACTCGATGCGGTCGGCAGAGCAAGCCACCAAGATGGATGAGTGAGTTTGTTCTGATGGCAAAAGAGATTGAGTCAAGTGAGGAACATGCTCGGAAAGATTTCGTCAAGAGTGTCATGAAGAAATGGCATGCAGAAGCTATAGTATTGTCCGCTAAGGTGGTTGAAGAACCTATGACTATCGCAGATGCGATGGAAACACAGGAGTTCATGCAGTGGAAGCAAGCAGCCCAAACGGAGTACAGTTCACTATTGAAGAATCAAACTTGAGATCTTGTTCCACGAACACCAGGCATGAAGGTATTGCAGAATAAGTGGGTGTTGCGAGTGAAGTATCGTGCAGACGGATCAATTGAGCGCTATAAGGCCCGACTAGTGATAAAGGGCTACTTGCAAGAGTATGGCGTCGATTATCTGGAGGTTTTTGCACCTGTTGTTCGCTTCGAATCACTGAGATTCTTGTTGGCTTATGGAGCTATGTTGGACTACGAAATCGAGCAAATGGACGTCACGACGGCCTTTCTGAATGGAGCGCTTGACGAAGTTGTGTTTATGGAGCAACCAGTGGGGTTTGTAGTCCCAGACAAAGAGAATTTCGTATGTAGATTACGAAGATCACTTTACGGGCTAAAACAAGCTCCTAGAGTGTGGTACCGTTTGCTACGAGAGTGGCTGGAGAAAAATGGCTTCACTATGCTAAAATCAGAAGCATGCGTTGGAGTCAAGTTCGTAAGCGGGGCACCTTGCTTTATCTCGATCTATGTGGACGATCTGATATTGTTTGCGCCTACAAAAGCCACGGTAGTCGAGTTTAAGCAAATGCTCCGGAAGCGTTTCAAGATGAAAGATCTTGGACCAATCCACTACATTTTGGGCTGGGAGATCCAGAGAGACAGAGCCAAGCGAGAGATCAAAATCTCACAGAGGATGTACACTATCCAGATATTGGAAAAGTTTGGCTTGAGTTCATGTAACGGTGTGCGGATTCCTAGCAAGCCAGAACTGATCCTATCAAAGGAGCTGTGTGCTAGTGATCCAGAAGAAGTTGTGCTCATGAGGGGTAAGCCTTATCGAGCTGCCGTTGGTTTTTAATGTATCTGATGCTCGGGACGAGACCCGATATTGCTTTTGCAGTGCGAGAGTGTAGTCAGTTCTTACAGAACCCAGGGATCGCTCATTGGCGAGCTGTCAAGACAATTATAAGGTATCTAAAGCAAACGGAAGATTATGCTCTAGTGCTTGGAGGAACCAAATATGTTGGTAGCCCCTTGCAATTGAAGATGATAGCGTTTAGTGACGCAGACTTTGCAAGTCACCCCGATCGACATTCGATCGCAGGATACGTGAAAATGCTCTGTGAAAGTCTAGTGTCGTGGTGCAGCCAAGCAGAGAAGACTGTGTCATTGCACGCCACTAAAGCAGAATATATAGCACTGAGCATGCTGGTTCAAGAGATTATACATTTGAGAATGATGAGCGAAGAATTTCTGAAGAAGCAGCCAGATACAACTGATGTTTATGTGGATAACGCCAGCGCGTTAAAGGTAGCAAAGAATCCAGAGTTTCACTCGCGAACAAAGCACATAGATGTCAGGCATCACTTTATCCGTGAGAAGCAAGAAAGCCACGAGATTGAAGTGAAGAAAGTGGCAAGTTCAGAGAATGTGGCTGACTTATTCACGAAATCGTTGCCGAGAGTTTTCTTTGAGAAGCACCGAGAAGTGCTTAGAGTCATGCCAGTGCACGACGAAGCTTGTGCCTACGGGAAGCATCAGGTGGGGCACTTGCAGGGCTGAGACGATTGCGTGGTTAGTTGCACGCCGGTATAGATGATGCTGCTCTTCGGCACAGATACGCAAGTGCGAAAGGGAGTAACCAAGGGTACGATATGTAGTAACCTTCCTTGAGAAAACCATAACCGAGTAATGTATCCCCTACTTCTCTGTCCGGCCAATTTATACGAATTTGGTTTTTTGTTCGCCACACAAAATGTTACATGAATTTTATTGGCCAAAATTTGACCAGATAATGACTGGCAGCGGACAGTAACCTGATCATGATTGGATGAAATCGCACTTAGGTTAGGGCAGAAATTGCAATCATGATCATAACGCTGGATAAAACCTCGTTTGTAATACTGCAATTCTTGAGTCAGGTGGGAGGTTCCATAGATTGTGCTATTACGAGGAGAATCGCAAAGCGTTGACGATGCTCTACCATTTTTGGGGCTAATATCGCTAATTTAGAGGCGGGTTACGACAAAAGGTTATTATGCCGTCAAACTCAGCTCGGGTTTGCGAAGTTATTTAGCATACCAATTGAGTTAAGTGCCAAAGATAAATATCAACACAAACCTCGAGACCTGTTCTTTCGTTTAAGCTACTTCTTCGCGTTTAGCTACCAAAATTGACCGACTGAGAGGCGGAAAACCCAAATTTGTATATATTGGCCGGACAGAGAAGTATCTCTCAAGTAAATCTCCTGCCTACAACTTGTAGGCAGGAGATTTAATTAATATATTTGTAGGCTACAAGTACGCCAGGAATGCAAACTCAATATTAAAATGATCACTTTGACGAGGTTTCAAGATAATTAATAGATCGATTTGAGGAGGTTTACAATTTGTTTGTCAACATGGAGACGTCTCAGACGGAGACGCAGGCTGCCGTGAAGGCTGGCGATTTGACCAAGTTACAGAAGCTTCTGGACAGCGGCGTCAATCTGGATGTCAAGGATGAGGACGAGCGAACGCCGCTGCATTGGGCCTGCGCTACGGGCCGCCTGGATGTCGCGGAGTTCCTCCTGGAGCACGCGCAAGCCACTGTCAATGTGCAGGACGACGCCGGGTGGACGCCACTCATGAGCGCCGCCTCTGCAGGCCACGGAAACATCGTCGGGTTGTTGCTGAGCAAGTGAGTGATTTTATGAGTCTTTAGGTGCACAATTCTTTATTAAAATTGTGCGTTAAATGATGCTGTGCAGAGGTGCCGATGCGAACCTTGCCAACGAGAATGGGCAGATCCCGTTGCACTACCACAGAGGTAGAATGAGTAGAAGGTTGGTAGAGTATACTGATTACGATGTATCAAGTCTCACGGAGTTGGCGGTGTACAGGGCGACAAGAGATTGCTGAGTTGCTGCTGGACTACACGCGGGCTGTCAATCAGGCGGTGAGGACTGTATAAGTTCGGTGGTGTTAAACCTCTATGTATGTGCTAAGTGCTGCTATACGTTGCAGGATAACACTGGGAGTACTCCTCTGATGCGGGCTATGGGCGGCAAACCGAGTCCAGGTTCGTATGACGGCCTGTTGTTTTTATTGTTATGTTTAGCTTTGCTGATATCGCTGCATGAGCTTTAGTCATTATCGCCCTCCTTCTTGATCACGGTGCTAAAGTCAATACTCGTGATGTTGGCGGAAACACCCCGTTGCATTTGGCCATTAGCGAAGGCTACGAGGATATCGCGCGTTTGTTGCTGGAGAATGGAGCCAACTCGAACGCGAAGAATAACGACGAACAGCGATGCGTGGATTTGGCGAAGCCTGCGTTCCGTGCAGAGATTCAGGTGCTTGTGTCAAAGAAGAAGGAAGGCGGCCACCCGTGATTGGGATTTGGTTCGCTTCAATGTGATTCAAAACCACCAGCAAAGTATTTCAATTCATTTCATCCCCCAACGATTTTAATTGCTGACTTGTTCTGCTGTTGGATGAGCTCCGCCATGCTGTTCAGTGTTTAGTCGTCGTCTGATCCGCTAAGGTCGAGATCTGGAATATTGACCAATATGAGAATGGAGGCGTGGCAGTAGATTCTTTCCCATGCGCTCTCAATGGTCTCATTCCAGTCGTCTCCACAGGTGAGCCGCATACCTTGGATAAGCGAATCACCAAGCGGGTCAAAGTCGTCTGGTTTCACGCCGATCTTGAGATGTACCAGTGCGAGGTTCATTACCTTCTGCACCAGATCTTCCGACGATAACAGCGACTTCATACCACTGCTGATGTGCACGATCACACGACTTTGAATCTGGACCGATGCTTGGAACAGGGGCTTCATGTGCGGGTAGTGCTCGAAAAGGTATTTGTAGAAGTTTTCGTACAGGAGCCCGATTTTGGTGCCGGAGCCGACAGCATGGTGTGCGTCCGTGTGGATGTTTTCCTTGAAGACTCGCTCCCAGTGCTCGAATGCTACAAGTCGATCATCATTGTCGGACGGTTCAGCGATCGGAAAGTGTGGCATGTAGCGGTTGATGATGCGGCAGTATTGTTTGGAGAATTTGGGGCGGCTTGGCGTACCGTGATGCGCTCCAAAACTTGCGCCGACCCCCATTCTCGTGTTTTCTCGAATTGGTTTAATGACTGAAAACCTCAACGACTCCTCCACATCAGTCCACTTTGCGCCGACGTGGAGATGAGAGATAAGAAATCGAGGACAAGTTGACCCGTGCTATGTGTTCCGGCAAAAATAAGTAGGGTGCTTTTTAAAAAATTGATTTCAAATAATTCCGAACGTTCATAACGTTCTTACTAGATTCTTCTTTAGCTCGCTGCTTACTTGAGGCCACATCGACTCTTATTCCCAGTTTGAGGGTCGCAAAAACTACATGTAGGACCCTTTTGATGATAAATACGACGATTCTAAATCTAGCGTCAAGAGAATTTGATGTAAGTAGCCATATTATATTGGGAGCAGAATATTTTTACCACACACTTCTAACTACAAAAACATTGTATTGGTCGCACTTGCCACTCGAAAGTGACTTTGAGTTTACCCTAAATTCATCTGATATTTCTGATACTGATATTTAAAATCTGATAATTGCGTCTGATGGGAACGCCAGAGTTCAGGTGCTCAAAAGAACGCATTTAAAATCCATTTAAAATTAGGTCATTTTAAAATGGGAGTAGGGTGGGCCGTGTACGCGTACAGTATAGCTAATTGTACATGTTTTTTACAGTTAGTAAGTGTCTAGTAAAATCATAAACATGTCAGTGGCCGCAAATCAAGGTAAAATCGAGAAGTTCTGTAGCCTCCCAGAATTATTTTCAGGGACTCGGACCTCTGCAAACTGAATAGTTTCCTGCTCATTCGTGATAGAAAAATTACATTCCTGGACTAATTTTTGGTGGTAGCGTACGCTTCGGCGCGTTCCTCACAGCCTAGTATTGTTTACCGCTTTGTGCATTGGTTACAAAGGTAATCATAAACTCTCATACCTTATATACACTATTACATGAAACTTACTGTAAAGTTCCTGTTAGTAAGTGTCAAGTGAGGGCCATATACAGCAAAACAGTCAAGCCTAAATGGGAGTGAGTGCTGCTGCAGCACTGCTGCAACTGACTCAAGCACATAAGACGGTACCATGTTTTTCTCAGTTTTTTTTACCTAAACCCTTCTTCGATATCCGTCCGGTTGATATACACTCGCATAGCTGTAAACATTTCCCCATTCGTTTTTTGCAACGGGGAAATCAGCCACAGCCAGGAAGCCATGGCGTCCAACCTGCGCGACATAGGGGCGGTGTGTCCGCCGCGACAGAGGCGAGCGAGTGACAGCGGAGCGGAGGTTGTTATCAATGAGGAGTGGGTTGACTCGGCGCATGGATCGTCTAGTACCAGCGGTTCCACGTCCAAGAAGCGCCGGTCGGATCATTCCGGCCGGCGCCAAGCGACTCAGAGCGACGCGCAGACAATTGTGTGGGCCACCACTGGAACAGACCGAGTTTGCTTCTTGAGATGCCTTAGACAGCTACCTGAAGACATATTCTGCTGACACATACCATGTAAGGTTTGACGTACTGGATACGATAGGTGATGCACATCGTTCTAACTTGTAAATGAGATATTTGCTGTGTGAAGAGCTTCCGCGTTCGCACCAACAACAAGGCGTTATCACCTGAAGTGGCTGGTACTATCACAGAGCCGGTAAAAGCCGGTGCCAAGAAGAAACGCATCCTACAATTTATCTACGATAGTTCCAGCTGCAACCCGACGAGTCAGGATGTACACAATTTGGTCTGAAAGCTGAAGGAACGGAACCACACAGCTCTGACCTCCGCGAAAAGACTGAAGCAATGTATTGCCGACTTCTCTCGAGAGCCAGGGAATGTGGGAGGAGTATTCGTCGACTCCGTGCATGAAAAGGTACGAAGGCTGTCAGTGCTACATTTAAACCGGGGTTAATTTGACTTGTTGTTATGTGGTAGACTGTTACTATGTGTATTACGCTGCAAACGAAGCACATGCGGGAACTCTTCCACCGTTTCCAGAGGTCATAATGATCGACGCCACGCACGGCACAAATTTGTCCAAGTACAAGGTCTTCTCCATCATGGCACACGACGCATTCGGAAAGGGTCACTTTGTACAAACTGTTTGGTGCGGACCCCAACATTCGAGTGATTGACCCGTCAAATCTAGGGATTTCAAACGGAGCTATTACGACGGACAGTGAACATTTTAAACGAGCGTTGGCAGGTGCCACCAAGAAGATGAAAATTCTCTGCCCAATGAACTGCAACAACAATCATTGGTGTGTTGTGCTGATGGATCTGGATAAAGGTAGAGTGTACGTCTACGATTCTATGGCGTCCTCCTACATTTCCAGTGTTCGTGCCGTGACACAACGACTGATCACTATGCTACCGAAAGAAGTCAGACCCAGTTTCCGTCTAGTGTCCTACAATCCTGACTGGGCGTCCAAAGCGACAGTAACAACTGCGGTGTGTACGTCTTGCTGGCCTTCGAGATGTTTTGTGGGTCAGAGCCACTCGGTCACCTCGATAAGAAGACTCTGCAGTGCATGCGCTACCGCTACTTACGCATGTGCATGAAAGAAGAAGGAGTAGCAGTAGCTAAGTGACTGACAGCATCTAAGACGAAAGGAGAAGCAGTAGCTAAGTGGCTGAAATTGTTCATGTTGCATCTAACTATGTTTGTTAAGTGATATGGTTGATCTTGGTAAGCGTTGGCCATAGGGGCACTAGGTCCTCTGAGTGAAAAAAGCGAAACCCGTGTTCTATCCCCCGCTTCGGACTTTGGCGTTGCCACTACTTACCCATGTCTTACCACTCCGGCTCTTTCGTATCTTCCGGCCATCGTGTATAGTGTATAATATTTTACGCCGGCTCTCTCGAGTTGGGTGCTCAGTCGGGCTGAACATGGGCGTCAGACGGTCAAAACCGGGTACGATTGATGCTGGTGGGGCACGGTTGGGCGTTATAACTTTATCCTGCCCGTCCCATGTGCACCAGCTGGTTGCAGCAGCGGGTGCCTTTTAAAATAACTAGCGGAGCATCACGAATACGTGTTACTTGATGGGGCGACACCTCAAACTATGCGTACACATAGTTTTGGGCGACGCCCTCACATTGTTTTTGAACATCAACCCCGCCATAGCGAAAATGAAGACGACACCGACAGGCGGAGGAAAGCAACGGTCCGTCAGAGGAGGGTAGCGGACAGCTTAGCGGTGTGTGCTTTGTAATATGTGGTTGCAGCGTGATGCGGCGCCGCGTGATGCCAGAGCACTCACGTTGCTTAAGCCGTAAAACGGTGTATTGCCATATCTGATGGATCTGATCATTTGCTGATGCAGGGCGCCGTCGCGATGGAAATGGAAGACCTACACGTACAGGCAGCACTACCATTAGCCCTGTCGAACAGCACGATTCTGCGCCAGTCGATGAGAAGAGCAAGGATTTCCCGTGAGTCCGACCCTACAAGATCAACTACGTCGTGCAGCTCATGCTCGAGCCACGAAAGCAGCGAAAATGCAACACCGTGAGTATTTTTGCGCGGTGTTTAGAACATTACATGTAATCTTACCCGTGTATGATGTTTATCTCAGGACGAGAGGTGTTGGAGCAGCGCAAACTCCAAAAAGGCCAAAAGCAAAGCTGCAACATCGTCCGAAAACAAGCCGCCATCGCACCACGAGAAGAGCGTCAAGGATTAAGCAGCTCTTTCGGTTCATGTCGTGTTTTATGACTGCAGGTCACACCAAGGGATAGCACAGGAATAATGCAGAAGCGTACTCACGAAATGTATTGAATGCACTGTTCTCATCCTGCTACATTGTTCTCATCCTGCTACGTTTCAATCAAACGATTCTCGTGTAATCTTCCGCGGCTCTCTTCCTGCGGCCCTGTCACTCCGCTCAATCTGGTCGCACATCATGTCGAAGTTAACGTCCTTGCGAATACGCCTTTTCTGTTTCGGTCTGATTATCATTTCCGTCCGCTTCCAGCTCAAAAGACTTAATTATATCTAAGGTCTCGTCGTTCGGGCTCTCATCACTTTCATGAGCACGTGCAACAGGGGTAAGCACTGAGTGTGTGCCATCCTCGCAACATAGGGGAGAAGACGGTGTCTGAATCTCGTTAGCGTTCTCATTATTGATCAACCGAAGGTCACTGACCTCTGCATCGTCCAACGACAGTGTTGGAATTGCAGTACTAGCATTTATGTTTGATAATTCTACGAGGACTACTTCCGAGATCGATACATGTTCATACAAGGGGTTGTTATGAATTAGCCACTGCAGTGCTCGACGAATTAGTTCCAGTCAGACGCGGATGAAGGTATTCCCATTACTATCCTTTGTCTGAAGAAGGACAACACCAGACTTGGAAAGCGGTCTCGGCAATAATGTAGTCATTTCACGAATATTATTCCATTAATTTAGGCATTTCCTGGTAAATTCTTGCTGGTCTCTATAGAGGTTAATACACGTTGTAAACGAGATACCTAGACCAATTAACCTGGCCTCCATTCGATTTAAAACAGCTAGTTCGGAAGGTATTGGTCCTATTCGAAAACCGCTAGCACGGCAAAACTTCGGGGTTTCTGTTTCCGAAGAGAAGTATGGCATCGATTCCAAAACCAAAGAAACTGTGTTCCGCTAGGATCTGGACGTGTAATAGCCTCATTAATAACTTCTCATACGCCAGATGTGTTCTTAAGAGGTTCAAAGTATTTAGTATTTGGATCATAGTATTTCTGAACAGCTCGGTTAGCTTTAGTGAGCTCCACACAGCTACCACAGATCCGAAGAAACACTTGGTCTATTTCTCTGAAGAATACTGCACACAAATTAGCGGTAAACAAGCGTTAGCTCTCTATCTGTAGCAAGCACCCACAATCTCATGCCGTACTTACAGTGCCCGTCCAACTCTTCCGGTGATAAATTGGGGTCAAGCGCACGCTTAGTCCTCTTAGGACACGGAGGCAAGTTTTGGCCGACAGAGCATCGAGCACGGGCCTTCTCCGAACGTTTGACTCGGACGTCTGCTGTGCGAGCCTCGAAGTCTTCCAGTGTTGTTGTAGTTGTAGAGGGTATCCGTTTCCTTTTCGTTGCCTTGTCACCACGACTAGGTATGGCTAGCATCCGAATAGTGTTCAGTGCAGCCTTACCAGCTCGCGTACGCACTCCCTTTGCCATGCTAACCCCAGGCAAAATTGAACTGTGATGAACATCCTCGCATTTCTTTTCAAATTGGTCCCGGAAAAATATTCCTTTTCAACGCCAACAACTTTCGTGAGTGTAGCCACCCGAAAAGTAACACGAGATGCAAAAATACCATTTGACGCCCGCTTGCTACAAGTGGGACGTATGACGCATCTTAGCGATGCTAGTTGAAGCTCCGGCTAAACACCCGAAAGATAGCAATTCGCACGGAAAAGCGCAACACTTCTGTCGGCTTCCAACATGTACGACGCACTGAGTATTCTCGCGATTCTCCTAGTATCCACCGATTTTTTCTAACGGCTTCCCGCAAGTACCATCATCACAAGTAGCTAGAACCCGCAATCGGACATGCGCACGCATGCGACCATCCAACCGGCTCACAGTTCAAACATTGCACGAATAACCGGCGAATGATCGTTACTGGTGACACTGCATCCGCCCACAACTATCGATAGCAAAAATACTAAGTGTCAGTAACGAGGTCCAAAACTCCATTCACCGAATAAATACTTTATTTCTGACAATTTATGGTTCCTTGGCCGCTCTTCAAACGCAATTTACGTCCACAACCAACTGCAAAGCACCTCAACGCTCTTCTCATCTCAGCCATACGTCTTCCCCGCCCATCATCTTCAATTGAGACGATGCACGCGTCAGCAGAAGTTATGCATGCATCCATCTTCAACATACGGCAGCAGCACCTTAACCTCGTAAATCTCCCCGCAGAAGGCGGCAAGTGCCATAAAGCACCCATCAACTGATTTTCACCGGTACGCGAAAAATCCTAAGCCGCGCGCCAATGCTCCAAGTGGCGCCGAATGCCTTCTAACGTGATCGGCTGGCTGCAACGATACCATTACCAGTACGACATGCTTGCCCATCATCGTCAATGCAGACGCTTCACACGTAGGACAAAACTACGCATTGCATGCATCCATCAATACATTCAACATGTAGCAGCAGCACCTTATTAATAGTCCCGCAAGCCACTCCATTGAAGGCGACGTGTGCCAGAAAGCAATCGTCAGCTGCGCTGCACCCGCACGCACAACGCGCTTAGTAGGGCGTCGATGCTTCAAGCAGCGACGACCACCTTCTAACCCAATCGACTACCTGCAATCCTTGCCGACAGCAGCGGGTAGTGCCTATGCTCCACAAAACAGCCCGCGCCATTTCCACCTCCACAGTCCTGTCTGGTTGTATTCAACGGGTGAGGTTAGCGTGCTGCACTAGCTTGCGGCCGAAGCCGTAGCTTACTGTCTTTAAGTTCATCAGCACTGGCAATACTCATCGAAGCATACTCGTATGCTTTACGCGCTCACCACACGCGCGAAGCGCATGAGCTTCGTCGACAATACCCACAGGTCGGGTAGTGAAGTGGCATTGCATGCTGAACATGAACAAAACACCACACGCATATAAATTTCGCCATGCAACCCATTCGGAACTACCGCTGACACGTACCTACTGAACAACAGGCGCACAACAACCTACGGCGTACGCTGCTGCAACCCGTCCTCTCTAGAGCAGCAGTGGGCCGAGCACCTCAGTCGTAGTGCCCCGACGGTTACCGCCGCAGATAATTTACGCCTACTTCTTACGCTGCTCCGTTTTTACGAAATATATTTGGGATTGGAGTTTTCCCGCTAAATCAGGGCCTAGTAAGGAGTCTTAGTAGATCTTCATTTGAGCAAAAATTAGCGATTTACGGCATTTCCGAGTAAAGGCGACTTTTCCAATTTAATAACTTCGAACCTTGACTTAAAGTCATCTGGCCACTGTTGCCGGTTCATCTCTCGACTCGACAGGTCAATGGTTTCAGTATTTATGTCCCACTTGACAACGTTCGTAGTCAGAGTTTTTGGAAAAAACGGTCTTGATTTAAAATTGTATCCCTAATCCATTCTCAAAACTGATAAGTCCCTTCGTAAAAACGTAAATCAGAGAGTAAAACAGAGTAATGTGCTCAAATCCAGTCCAATAAAACAGAGGAATGTACTACATGTACACACAAATCCAGTCACATGATTATAGGGGGCTTCGCCCCAAAAAGAAATGCACCCTTCACTATTGCTGTGAGTCATCGCTGTGCAGGTTTAGCAGACGGGGCAGAAAAAATGGTCTATGTCCGTCAACTTTCTGTATGCGATGTCTAAGGTTATTCGGTAAATGCAGTCTGAATGTAAAGAAGTAGAGCTTAAAAGTAAGAGCACTCTGACTGAAACAACACCTCAATAGTAGACCGTTCAATTCGACATCTCGCTATTTGTATGTAAATTCACCTAACCCAATATAATCGTTTACGTGTGGTCTGAGGCGTCGATTCACTCAGGAAGTCGAATCTTTATATAAGGGATTTGTGTGTGGTGGTCGCCGGAAGCAACTTCTTCGCGCCCAAACAACATTCGAGGTTGTTCGGTGTTATTTGACCATTGAACGATTGGCACGGTTCCAAAAATTGACTAACAATTTTCACAAAATGCCGAAAATATTTTTGTTGTGACCGTGGTGAATTGTAAAGTGAAATCATACCCAAAAGTACGAGTTCATAGCACCGAGTACGAGTCATACCATTCACTACGAGCTCATACCAAATAGTACGCGTTCATACCAGAATGTACGACATGCCCGCCTCAAAGTGCGACAAGCGAAGAAACCTCTCCCGTTTCCAGAGTGACTGCGCAAGACACTGGTCCCGTGATCCCAGCTGTATGGAACTGGGCTCACCTTTGCCTTATGCGGTGGCGTCCGGACAACTCGGTGCACTTATTTAAACCTCTCTCGGTATGGACACAAGCTGATCGATCCAATGCGAAAGTGACACGCAGCTGGTACAGTGTCGCAAAGTTGCTTGGGGAAGATGTCGCAATGTTCGCAAAACTGATGGGAGAATCTGACATGATGCGCTGAGAGAAAACGGTCTTTCCGGTCTTTCGCAGTTACTACGCCAAACACTATGGTGAATCTGGAGAAACAGGCAACGAACACACGTTTACTGTCTCAATGCTGGCTTCGTTCATTCCAAATTATCGCAAACATCGCACGAATGCCGCCTGCCCAGCAAAACAGCTACCCGAGTACTCTACGTTTCTTTAGGAAAGATGTCGTACTTACAGGTATGAGCTCGTAGTAATCGGTATGAACTCGTACCTTGTAGTCTGAACTGGTCGTACTATTTCGTATGAATGCTTCGTAATTTTTGGTATGAACTCGTACTTTTGGTATGACTCCGTAGCAAGGTTTACGCTGCAGTACGATGAAAAAGTCGTAGAAATTCAACCGTCTTATGGTCTTTCGTCTCACTAGAGCATCTACTACTTCAAGCCGTCTGCTTCGCCTTCATATAGGTCTCTTTGTACTCCTGAAAGGTAGCACATGGTCCACCCTTCCCCAGCTTTGAGATGATCGTTTTCAGCTTGGTCACTTGTTCGCTCCGCTCTTCTTCGGCCTTGTTCTTCCGGGCATGAACATCAGCAAGGTGTAAGTCCCTCTCCCTCGTGTAGCGCTCCAACTTCTTGAGATAGCCCCGATAGTTCGCTATCTGTGTCTCGAAGTCAATTTCAGTCTGAGCTTTCGCTTTACGTGCTAAAGCAACACGCTAGCGATCATTGGAATACTCCACACCCGTCATAGCGTCGAGTTCTGCTTGGAGCTTCATGTAGATATCGGCCTTCAGTCCATCCCCAAAGGCGTTAAAAGCCCTTGCTGTCTTTTCCCAGTGCGCCATCACTTCCTCGATGTGCTCCCAAACTTGTTCTTCTGTCCGCGCAGCTTGCCCGGATGGAGAACGAAAATGGCTGCCCTGTAAAGATCCTTGGAATTGGTCATGATAGGGTCATGGTTGTATTTTGCCTTGCTGCGTGCCTTCAGCTATGCCAGAAAATGGGCGAAGAGCTCTGAGTCTAAGCTGACATCATAGAGAAGCTCCCTCTTCGACAAAGCTGTTCAAGCTGTAGACTCCAATTCTTTAACCTCAATTTGCTGAGCTTCGAGCTCGGCGAGGTGCTTCTTGGCCACTACGGGGTTCGTGTGTTAAAGCAATACAAATATTTACAATATTTTCAATTATGTACCCCCGAGGCGCCGAAACCGGTCGTGCATGCGCTTTTCCTGCCGCTTTTGGAGGATAGTGCCCTTATTGCGGACGTAGGACTCGCGGTTTATCGCCTTGCGCGACTTCGCCGATTCTTCTTGCCGCACACCTTGCGGTGCTTGGCCATGTTAGACTTGGACACAAGTTTGGTGCATGTGGGACACTCACCCTTCGCCGGGGCGCTGATCTCCATATCCGACCAAATTCTACGACAGCTATAGCCGGAGCACTCTTTCATGGCTCCTCGATGATTATTTGTCAATATTAATTTTTTGGGTGCTCACATTTGATTGGCTAATAAAAATGTTATTTGGGTGTTATTTGGTGTGGTTTCAGTGAAAGAAGTATTACTAGTAAGTATGGAACAACCCATTTTCTGGCTTACCGTATGCGAGGAAAATACAGATGTTAGAGAACTGTAGTTTCTGGAGCTATTCAAGGTCTGGAGCTATTTTTGATTTTTCTACAACATGATCGTCCAGTAGTTTTGGAGCATCTGGTCTGGAGTAAGACGGATACAAAAATAAACATGTCGCGAAATAGCGCTTGCTTTTAGAGCTAGAGCAGACCTCCTTAATGTGGCCAAATGCCGGAATGTGCCGAATTAGCTTAAAACAGCATTTTCAAAATCTCTGTTCCGGCACTATGCCACGTTAAAGCTATCCCGACTGAGTAACATATACCGTAGTTTGTTTAGTTGATCGAACTGTTTTGTCTGGAAAGTGCCCTCCAGTGGTAAAGTAGTCAACGCTGTGCGACGGTCGTCCACTTCCCACTTGAGAATAGAGAAATCCGATTCGACAGACGCCGTATTGGCGAGTACAGTTGCTAAACCACAGCAAAACTGTCGGAGATGCGCAAATGTATGTGGTCCTGGCAGAGCCTCTGTGGTTTCCTGGAGCGCATCCCATCCATCACTGAAATTGGTTTCTTAGTTTGATTTGTTAGGTACTGCCTTGATGGAAGTGTTTTGCGTATTTTCTTGGTACAACTCTCGATGCTCGTATTCTACAGCTTCAGTAACCAATCGCTCTTTCTCCTGCAGTGATTCCGTGTCAATGCTCGCTCGTCGATCGTCTGGTGTCAACGTCTGGTCACCGCCAGTCCTGCCCTTGGCCACAAACGGTGTTCGGTGGCTGCAACTACTGACGTCCTAGATATGCACGTAATTTAGCCTACACACGTATGATGCACGGCAGTCACGATCCTTGGTTTCCACGACGCAGTGCACGTAGCCCCGAGATCTCTGCCAAACCGGTCCGTGCAGGAGCCGGGACTTGATACCGGGGCTAAGCAATGCCTGGACTTGATACCGGGAGTATGCTATACCCTCTCTTAGGCTTCCCTACACTGACTATGCGGACTTGATACCGACGACTACACGGGACTGCTGATACCCGTATCTCTGCACACTCAGGGCATCTACCAAACGCTCCACGCACTTGCACCGACACTTCCTCGCTACTGGCTAGGATCAGTAGTTGTATTAGTTGTCTTAGCCGTACGCGCCAATACCGGCACGCTGCTGCGCTTTTGGGCGCTTGTCAGTCCCAACGCCAATCTAAAAGTGTGAAGTATTCTTACCATGCACTTAGTGCCGCGACCCTCTGCTGCGCGTCCTTCATTCAGCAACTGTGAGAAGATCGCAGCTAGCAACAACCTTGGATCTGCTTGATTGATGGGTACAGTTTGCTCTTTGGGGGTACAAAGCATCTCGAGGCCACTGGTGTACGCCCTTTCGTGCGGACGAGCTGCACATCGTCCTGCTCGCCGTTCACTGTCCTCGCTCGGCGTCCTTCTCTCTGTTATCCTTCGCTGTCCTTGCCTCACTGTCCTTCGCTCTGTTGTCCTCGCTGCTGTCCTTCGGTCTGCTCACATACGGGGGCGTGGCTTACCCGCTGGTAGGAGATGGGCACGCCAAGAAGATCCGTCTTCTTACTCTTCCTATTGAGCTTGATTCCAAAATTTCACTAGATGACTGCGACGAGGACCCCAAATACCGGTCAAGTATCTTAGCCAACGTTCATTTCATTTGCATAGGGCATTCTACTTCGCTTGGAAACGTATGCCATAGACTGCTTTTACGATGTCCACTGGGTGTGACTTGCTCTGGCCTCGACGTATCTCCTCGACGCGTTGTAGTGCAAACCGCTAAGTTTGCGTTGTCACCTTTCGCGACGCCTAGTTCTCACCCGCATACTCGCGGGGAATTTGAGCCGGCATCACAGGCGGTGCAACACTTTAAGCAGCATCATTGTTACTATCCATTTTGCTTGTACCGTACCAACTCCATTCCTTCAGGATAAATTTTCAAGTAGAGAATACCAAGAACCGATACAATGAGTCCTAGTTGCACCACTGTAGTTTGGCAGTAGAACACTGGAATAGCTTGTAAGTGTAGATTGACTAATACTCCAAGTCGGACACGTTGATCAGCAGTCTGTATGGGGTGATATTTCACATGCAAATGCCCCCTACACACGGAGTAGACAACACCATGAGTATCCTCATCGCGATTGCTAGACCATACTGCATCGTATGGGCAGACTTTGGGCGAGGGGCTTGAGCTTTCTCATAGCGCCTTCCTTTCCGATACTAAAAAGTCAGTTTATACCGGTACTTCCGATACCTCTAAGCACATTGCTAGTTTTTTTTAATTGCGAAATGCAGAGGTGTGCTAGAGGGTTACGAAAAGGTTACGGATTACTGTTGTTGTCGGCT
>JAAKBF010000193.1:0-68528 GCA_012656075.1 Phytophthora hibernalis
CGGTTAAATTCCCTCAAGCGCACTTTGGCAGAGATATCACGGCATTTCCTCCTTCGTTTTCGCTCCAGTTCAAGGGCATCGAGGTCGACGTAGCGCTCTTCTACCGAAAATCCGACGTCCCAATTCAGAATCGTTTGACAGGCGCCAGTGTGGTGTTGTGATTCACAGAAAACGTCGTTAGTTCGGCTTCCACGCAACAGCACAACAATTCGCCCAGTCAGGTCGGCAATGTTGGGCTTGCGCAGGGTTCCTGTCGGTTCCCTTTGCGGTTCACCCCAGCCGGGGTTCAGTTGAGTGTTGTTCCCAACAAGTATCAAACTCCAAACTCCTCCAGAGACTCGCCTGAGCGGGGCAGTCTCCGTGTAATACCCTGTCCCTCCACCAAAGGATGGACGGCAGCGCGCGAGCGCGTTTACAGGTCGCCAGGCGCAGATTACGCCCAGCTAGGAGGTTACGGTGTCCTGGGTTGTGCAGACCCACCGGCTCGTCGAATCGACAAGACTTGTCTTCGCTTGATTTCTAAATTTTTGCTAAATCCGGTTGGATCGACCAATAGCATTCAATTTAACCACGGGTATCTTATTGCGAACTTTTCAGCCAATGATTCTGCATTGTTGCCAAGTTGCTCAAATTTGAAAAAGCGTGGGATAACACTCTAAAATAGAATAGTTTAGATCACTTGAGTAAAAAGTATGCCAGCCTCCAAATAGACTACGGGAAAATCTGCTGCAAATCATTACCAAGATCTTGGCATTCAGTTTTCAGACGACTTATCTGCAGTGGAAGGAATGCTGTACTGCAAATACGGACAACGACATACAAAGCCGGCGAATCTGTGATCATACTGAGTAGTGTGGCCCAATGCCTCGCACTACAATCCTGGAGGATGAAGACCAGCTGCTAGTGCAGCTAGCACGCCCGTATGCAGACCAAGGGGTCCAGATTGTTTGGCGTCATGTGGCTCAAAAGATGTATCGGTGGAAACGCAGCCCACAGGAGCTAGCACAACGGTTAAATTCCCTCAAGCGCACTTTTGGCAGAGATATCACGGCATTTCCTCCTTCGTTTTCGCTCCAGTTCAAGGGCATCGAGGTCGACGTAGCGCTCTTCTACTGAAAATCCGACGTCCCAATTCAGAATCGTTTGACAGGCGCCAGTGTGGTGTTGTGATTCACAGAAAACGTCGTTAGTTCGGCTTCCACGCAACAGCACAACAATTCGCCCAGTCAGGTCGGCAATGTTGGGCTTGCGCAGGGTTCCTGTCGGTTCCCTTTGCGGTTCACCCAGCCGGGGTTCAGTTGAGTGTTGTTCCCAACAAGTACCAAGCTCCAAACTCTCCAGAGACTCGCCTGAGCGGGGCAGTCTCCGTGCAATACCCTGTGCCCTCCACCAAAGGATGGACGGCAGCGCGCGAGCGCGTTTACAGGTCGCCAGGCGCAGATTACGCCCAGCTAGGAGGTTACGGTGTCCTGGGTTGTGCAGACCCACCGGCTCGTCGAATCGACAAGACTTGTCTTCGCTTGATTTCTAAATTTTTGCTAAATCCGGTTGGATCGACCAATAGCATTCAATTTAACCACGGGTATCTTATTGCGAACTTTTCAGCCAATGATTCTGCATTGTTGCCAAGTTGCTCAAATTTGAAAAAGCGTGGGATAACACTCTAAAATAGAATAGTTTAGATCACTTGAGTAAAGTATGCCAGCCTCCAAATAGACTACGGGAAAATCTGCTGCAAATCATTACCAAGATCTTGGCATTCAGTTTTCAGACGACTTATCTGCAGTGGAAGGAATGCTGTACTGCAAATACGGACAACGACATACAAAGCCGGCGAATCTGTGATCATACTGAGTAGTAAAGTGGCCCAATGCCTCGCACTACAATCCTGGAGGATGAAGACCAGCTGCTAGTGCAGCTAGCACGCCCGTATGCAGACCAAGGGGTCCAGATTGTTTGGCGTCATGTGGCTCAAAAGATGTATCGGTGGAAACGCAGCCCACAGGAGCTAGCACAACGGTTAAATTCCCTCAAGCGCACTTTTGGCAGAGATATCACGGCATTTCCTCCTTCGTTTTCGCTCCAGTTCAAGGGCATCGAGGTCGACGTAGCGCTCTTCTACTGAAAATCCGACGTCCCAATTCAGAATCGTTTGACAGGCGCCAGTGTGGTGTTGTGATTCACAGAAAACGTCGTTAGTTCGGCTTCCACGCAACAGCACAACAATTCGCCCAGTCAGGTCGGCAATGTTGGGCTTGCGCAGGGTTCCTGTCGGTTCCCTTTGCGGTTCACCCCAGCCGGGGTTCAGTTGAGTGTTGTTCCCAACAAGTATCAAGCTCCAAACTCTCCAGAGACTCGCCTGAGCGGGGCAGTCTCCGTGCAATACCCTGTGCCCTCCACCAAAGGATGGACGGCAGCGCGCGAGCGCGTTTACAGGTCGCCAGGCGCAGATTACGCCCAGCTAGGAGGTTACGGTGTCCTGGGTTGTGCAGACCCACCGGCTCGTCGAATCGACAAGACTTGTCTTCGCTTGATTTCTAAATTTTTGCTAAATCCGGTTGGATCGACCAATAGCATTCAATTTAACCACGGGGTATCTTATTGCGAACTTTTCAGCCAATGATTCTGCATTGTTGCCAAGTTGCTCAAATTTGAAAAAGCGTGGGATAACACTCTAAAATAGAATAGTTTAGATCACTTGAGTAAAGTATGCCAGCCTCCAAATAGACTACGGGAAAATCTGCTGCAAATCATTACCAAGATCTTGGCATTCAGTTTTCAGACGACTTATCTGCAGTGGAAGGAATGCTGTACTGCAAATACGGACAACGACATACAAAGCCGGCGAATCTGTGATCATACTGAGTAGTAAAGTGGCCCAATGCCTCGCACTACAATCCTGGAGGATGAAGACCAGCTGCTAGTGCAGCTAGCACGCCCGTATGCAGACCAAGGGGTCCAGATTGTTTGGCGTCATGTGGCTCAAAAGATGTATCGGTGGAAACGCAGCCCACAGGAGCTAGCACAACGGTTAAATTCCCTCAAGCGCACTTTTGGCAGAGATATCACGGCATTTCCTCCTTCGTTTTCGCTCCAGTTCAAGGGCATCGAGGTCGACGTAGCGCTCTTCTACTGAAAATCCGACGTCCCAATTCAGAATCGTTTGACAGGCGCCAGTGTGGTGTTGTGATTCACAGAAAACGTCGTTAGTTCGGCTTCCACGCAACAGCACAACAATTCGCCCAGTCAGGTCGGCAATGTTGGGCTTGCGCAGGGTTCCTGTCGGTTCCCTTTGCGGTTCACCCCAGCCGGGGTTCAGTTGAGTGTTGTTCCCAACAAGTACCAAGCTCCAAACTCTCCAGAGACTCGCCTGAGCGGGGCAGTCTCCGTGCAATACCCTGTGCCCTCCTCCAAAGGATGGACGGCAGCGCGCGAGCGCGTTTACAGGTCACCAGGCGCAGATTACGCCCAGCTAGGAGGTTACGGTGTCCTGGGTTGTGCAGACCCACCGGCTCGTCGAATCGACAAGACTTGTCTTCGCTTGATTTCTAAATTTTTGCTAAATCCGGTTGGATCGACCAATAGCATTCAATTTAACCACGGGGTATCTTATTGCGAACTTTTCAGCCAATGATTCTGCATTGTTGCCAAGTTGCTCAAATTTGAAAAAGCGTGGGATAACACTCTAAAATAGAATAGTTTAGATCACTTGAGTAAAGTATGCCAGCCTCCAAATAGACTACGGGAAAATCTGCTGCAAATCATTACCAAGATCTTGGCATTCAGTTTTCAGACGACTTATCTGCAGTGGAAGGAATGCTGTACTGCAAATACGGACAACGACATACAAAGCCGGCGAATCTGTGATCATACTGAGTAGTAAAGTGGCCCAATGCCTCGCACTACAATCCTGGAGGATGAAGACCAGCTGCTAGTGCAGCTAGCACGCCCGTATGCAGACCAAGGGGTCCAGATTGTTTGGCGTCATGTGGCTCAAAAGATGTATCGGTGGAAACGCAGCCCACAGGAGCTAGCACAACGGTTAAATTCCCTCAAGCGCACTTTTGGCAGAGATATCACGGCATTTCCTCCTTCGTTTTCGCTCCAGTTCAAGGGCATCGAGGTCGACGTAGCGCTCTTCTACTGAAAATCCGACGTCCCAATTCAGAATCGTTTGACAGGCGCCAGTGTGGTGTTGTGATTCACAGAAAACGTCGTTAGTTCGGCTTCCACGCAACAGCACAACAATTCGCCCAGTCAGGTCGGCAATGTTGGGCTTGCGCAGGGTTCCTGTCGGTTCCCTTTGCGGTTCACCCCAGCCGGGGTTCAGTTGAGTGTTGTTCCCAACAAGTACCAAGCTCCAAACTCTCCAGAGACTCGCCTGAGCGGGGCAGTCTCCGTGCAATACCCTGTGCCCTCCTCCAAAGGATGGACGGCAGCGCGCGAGCGCGTTTACAGGTCACCAGGCGCAGATTACGCCCAGCTAGGAGGTTACGGTGTCCTGGGTTGTGCAGACCCACCGGCTCGTCGAATCGACAAGACTTGTCTTCGCTTGATTTCTAAATTTTTGCTAAATCCGGTTGGATCGACCAATAGCATTCAATTTAACCACGGGGTATCTTATTGCGAACTTTTCAGCCAATGATTCTGCATTGTTGCCAAGTTGCTCAAATTTGAAAAAGCGTGGGATAACACTCTAAAATAGAATAGTTTAGATCACTTGAGTAAAGTATGCCAGCCTCCAAATAGACTACGGGAAAATCTGCTGCAAATCATTACCAAGATCTTGGCATTCAGTTTTCAGACGACTTATCTGCAGTGGAAGGAATGCTGTACTGCAAATACGGACAACGACATACAAAGCCGGCGAATCTGTGATCATACTGAGTAGTAAAGTGGCCCAATGCCTCGCACTACAATCCTGGAGGATGAAGACCAGCTGCTAGTGCAGCTAGCACGCCCGTATGCAGACCAAGGGGTCCAGATTGTTTGGCGTCATGTGGCTCAAAAGATGTATCGGTGGAAACGCAGCCCACAGGAGCTAGCACAACGGTTAAATTCCCTCAAGCGCACTTTTGGCAGAGATATCACGGCATTTCCTCCTTCGTTTTCGCTCCAGTTCAAGGGCATCGAGGTCGACGTAGCGCTCTTCTACTGAAAATCCGACGTCCCAATTCAGAATCGTTTGACAGGCGCCAGTGTGGTGTTGTGATTCACAGAAAACGTCGTTAGTTCGGCTTCCACGCAACAGCACAACAATTCGCCGAGTCAGGTCGGCAATGTTGGGCTTGCGCAGGGTTCCTGTCGGTTCCCTTTGCGGTTCACCCCAGCCGGGGTTCAGTTGAGTGTTGTTCCCAACAAGTACCAAGCTCCAAACTCTCCAGAGACTCGCCTGAGCGGGGCAGTCTCCGTGCAATACCCTGTGCCCTCCTCCAAAGGATGGACGGCAGCGCGCGAGCGCGTTTACAGGTCACCAGGCGCAGATTACGCCCAGCTAGGAGGTTACGGTGTCCTGGGTTGTGCAGACCCACCGGCTCGTCGAATCGACAAGACTTGTCTTCGCTTGATTTCTAAATTTTTGCTAAATCCGGTTGGATCGACCAATAGCATTCAATTTAACCACGGGGTATCTTATTGCGAACTTTTCAGCCAATGATTCTGCATTGTTGCCAAGTTGCTCAAATTTGAAAAAGCGTGGGATAACACTCTAAAATAGAATAGTTTAGATCACTTGAGTAAAGTATGCCAGCCTCCAAATAGACTACGGGAAAATCTGCTGCAAATCATTACCAAGATCTTGGCATTCAGTTTTCAGACGACTTATCTGCAGTGGAAGGAATGCTGTACTGCAAATACGGACAACGACATACAAAGCCGGCGAATCTGTGATCATACTGAGTAGTAAAGTGGCCCAATGCCTCGCACTACAATCCTGGAGGATGAAGACCAGCTGCTAGTGCAGCTAGCACGCCCGTATGCAGACCAAGGGGTCCAGATTGTTTGGCGTCATGTGGCTCAAAAGATGTATCGGTGGAAACGCAGCCCACAGGAGCTAGCACAACGGTTAAATTCCCTCAAGCGCACTTTTGGCAGAGATATCACGGCATTTCCTCCTTCGTTTTCGCTCCAGTTCAAGGGCATCGAGGTCGACGTAGCGCTCTTCTACTGAAAATCCGACGTCCCAATTCAGAATCGTTTGACAGGCGCCAGTGTGGTGTTGTGATTCACAGAAAACGTCGTTAGTTCGGCTTCCACGCAACAGCACAACAATTCGTCGAGTCAGGTCGGCAATGTTGGGCTTGCGCAGGGTTCCTGTCGGTTCCCTTTGCGGTTCACCCCAGCCGGGGTTCAGTTGAGTGTTGTTCCCAACAAGTACCAAGCTCCAAACTCTCCAGAGACTCGCCTGAGCGGGGCAGTCTCCGTGCAATACCCTGTGCCCTCCTCCAAAGGATGGACGGCAGCGCGCGAGCGCGTTTACAGGTCACCAGGCGCAGATTACGCCCAGCTAGGAGGTTACGGTGTCCTGGGTTGTGCAGACCCACCGGCTCGTCGAATCGACAAGACTTGTCTTCGCTTGATTTCTAAATTTTTGCTAAATCCGGTTGGATCGACCAATAGCATTCAATTTAACCACGGGGTATCTTATTGCGAACTTTTCAGCCAATGATTCTGCATTGTTGCCAAGTTGCTCAAATTTGAAAAAGCGTGGGATAACACTCTAAAATAGAATAGTTTAGATCACTTGAGTAAAGTATGCCAGCCTCCAAATAGACTACGGGAAAATCTGCTGCAAATCATTACCAAGATCTTGGCATTCAGTTTTCAGACGACTTATCTGCAGTGGAAGGAATGCTGTACTGCAAATACGGACAACGACATACAAAGCCGGCGAATCTGTGATCATACTGAGTAGTAAAGTGGCCCAATGCCTCGCACTACAATCCTGGAGGATGAAGACCAGCTGCTAGTGCAGCTAGCACGCCCGTATGCAGACCAAGGGGTCCAGATTGTTTGGCGTCATGTGGCTCAAAAGATGTATCGGTGGAAACGCAGCCCACAGGAGCTAGCACAACGGTTAAATTCCCTCAAGCGCACTTTTGGCAGAGATATCACGGCATTTCCTCCTTCGTTTTCGCTCCAGTTCAAGGGCATCGAGGTCGACGTAGCGCTCTTCTACTGAAAATCCGACGTCCCAATTCAGAATCGTTTGACAGGCGCCAGTGTGGTGTTGTGATTCACAGAAAACGTCGTTAGTTCGGCTTCCACGCAACAGCACAACAATTCGTCGAGTCAGGTCGGCAATGTTGGGCTTGCGCAGGGTTCCTGTCGGTTCCCTTTGCGGTTCACCCCAGCCGGGGTTCAGTTGAGTGTTGTTCCCAACAAGTACCAAGCTCCAAACTCTCCAGAGACTCGCCTGAGCGGGGCAGTCTCCGTGCAATACCCTGTGCCCTCCACCAAAGGATGGACGGCAGCGCGCGAGCGCGTTTACAGGTCACCAGGCGCAGATTACGCCCAGCTAGGAGGTTACGGTGTCCTGGGTTGTGCAGACCCACCGGCTCGTCGAATCGACAAGACTTGTCTTCGCTTGATTTCTAAATTTTTGCTAAATCCGGTTGGATCGACCAATAGCATTCAATTTAACCACGGGGTATCTTATTGCGAACTTTTCAGCCAATGATTCTGCATTGTTGCCAAGTTGCTCAAATTTGAAAAAGCGTGGGATAACACTCTAAAATAGAATAGTTTAGATCACTTGAGTAAAGTATGCCAGCCTCCAAATAGACTACGGGAAAATCTGCTGCAAATCATTACCAAGATCTTGGCATTCAGTTTTCAGACGACTTATCTGCAGTGGAAGGAATGCTGTACTGCAAATACGGACAACGACATACAAAGCCGGCGAATCTGTGATCATACTGAGTAGTAAAGTGGCCCAATGCCTCGCACTACAATCCTGGAGGATGAAGACCAGCTGCTAGTGCAGCTAGCACGCCCGTATGCAGACCAAGGGGTCCAGATTGTTTGGCGTCATGTGGCTCAAAAGATGTATCGGTGGAAACGCAGCCCACAGGAGCTAGCACAACGGTTAAATTCCCTCAAGCGCACTTTTGGCAGAGATATCACGGCATTTCCTCCTTCGTTTTCGCTCCAGTTCAAGGGCATCGAGGTCGACGTAGCGCTCTTCTACTGAAAATCCGACGTCCCAATTCAGAATCGTTTGACAGGCGCCAGTGTGGTGTTGTGATTCACAGAAAACGTCGTTAGTTCGGCTTCCACGCAACAGCACAACAATTCGTCGAGTCAGGTCGGCAATGTTGGGCTTGCGCAGGGTTCCTGTCGGTTCCCTTTGCGGTTCACCCCAGCCGGGGTTCAGTTGAGTGTTGTTCCCAACAAGTACCAAGCTCCAAACTCTCCAGAGACTCGCCTGAGCGGGGCAGTCTCCGTGCAATACCCTGTGCCCTCCACCAAAGGATGGACGGCAGCGCGCGAGCGCGTTTACAGGTCACCAGGCGCAGATTACGCCCAGCTAGGAGGTTACGGTGTCCTGGGTTGTGCAGACCCACCGGCTCGTCGAATCGACAAGACTTGTCTTCGCTTGATTTCTAAATTTTTGCTAAATCCGGTTGGATCGACCAATAGCATTCAATTTAACCACGGGGTATCTTATTGCGAACTTTTCAGCCAATGATTCTGCATTGTTGCCAAGTTGCTCAAATTTGAAAAAGCGTGGGATAACACTCTAAAATAGAATAGTTTAGATCACTTGAGTAAAGTATGCCAGCCTCCAAATAGACTACGGGAAAATCTGCTGCAAATCATTACCAAGATCTTGGCATTCAGTTTTCAGACGACTTATCTGCAGTGGAAGGAATGCTGTACTGCAAATACGGACAACGACATACAAAGCCGGCGAATCTGTGATCATACTGAGTAGTAAAGTGGCCCAATGCCTCGCACTACAATCCTGGAGGATGAAGACCAGCTGCTAGTGCAGCTAGCACGCCCGTATGCAGACCAAGGGGTCCAGATTGTTTGGCGTCATGTGGCTCAAAAGATGTATCGGTGGAAACGCAGCCCACAGGAGCTAGCACAACGGTTAAATTCCCTCAAGCGCACTTTTGGCAGAGATATCACGGCATTTCCTCCTTCGTTTTCGCTCCAGTTCAAGGGCATCGAGGTCGACGTAGCGCTCTTCTACTGAAAATCCGACGTCCCAATTCAGAATCGTTTGACAGGCGCCAGTGTGGTGTTGTGATTCACAGAAAACGTCGTTAGTTCGGCTTCCACGCAACAGCACAACAATTCGTCGAGTCAGGTCGGCAATGTTGGGCTTGCGCAGGGTTCCTGTCGGTTCCCTTTGCGGTTCACCCCAGCCGGGGTTCAGTTGAGTGTTGTTCCCAACAAGTACCAAGCTCCAAACTCTCCAGAGACTCGCCTGAGCGGGGCAGTCTCCGTGCAATACCCTGTGCCCTCCTCCAAAGGATGGACGGCAGCGCGCGAGCGCGTTTACAGGTCACCAGGCGCAGATTACGCCCAGCTAGGAGGTTACGGTGTCCTGGGTTGTGCAGACCCACCGGCTCGTCGAATCGACAAGACTTGTCTTCGCTTGATTTCTAAATTTTTGCTAAATCCGGTTGGATCGACCAATAGCATTCAATTTAACCACGGGGTATCTTATTGCGAACTTTTCAGCCAATGATTCTGCATTGTTGCCAAGTTGCTCAAATTTGAAAAAGCGTGGGATAACACTCTAAAATAGAATAGTTTAGATCACTTGAGTAAAGTATGCCAGCCTCCAAATAGACTACGGGAAAATCTGCTGCAAATCATTACCAAGATCTTGGCATTCAGTTTTCAGACGACTTATCTGCAGTGGAAGGAATGCTGTACTGCAAATACGGACAACGACATACAAAGCCGGCGAATCTGTGATCATACTGAGTAGTAAAGTGGCCCAATGCCTCGCACTACAATCCTGGAGGATGAAGACCAGCTGCTAGTGCAGCTAGCACGCCCGTATGCAGACCAAGGGGTCCAGATTGTTTGGCGTCATGTGGCTCAAAAGATGTATCGGTGGAAACGCAGCCCACAGGAGCTAGCACAACGGTTAAATTCCCTCAAGCGCACTTTTGGCAGAGATATCACGGCATTTCCTCCTTCGTTTTCGCTCCAGTTCAAGGGCATCGAGGTCGACGTAGCGCTCTTCTACTGAAAATCCGACGTCCCAATTCAGAATCGTTTGACAGGCGCCAGTGTGGTGTTGTGATTCACAGAAAACGTCGTTAGTTCGGCTTCCACGCAACAGCACAACAATTCGTCGAGTCAGGTCGGCAATGTTGGGCTTGCGCAGGGTTCCTGTCGGTTCCCTTTGCGGTTCACCCCAGCCGGGGTTCAGTTGAGTGTTGTTCCCAACAAGTACCAAGCTCAAACTCTCCAGAGACTCGCCTGAGCGGGGCAGTCTCCGTGCAATACCCTGTGCCCTCCTCCAAAGGATGGACGGCAGCGCGCGAGCGCGTTTACAGGTCACCAGGCGCAGATTACGCCCAGCTAGGAGGTTACGGTGTCCTGGGTTGTGCAGACCCACCGGCTCGTCGAATCGACAAGACTTGTCTTCGCTTGATTTCTAAATTTTGCTAAATCCGGTTGGATCGACCAATAGCATTCAATTTGTCTTCTTGCGAATTTGTCAGCCAATGATTCTGCATTGTTGCCAAGTTGCTCAAATTTGAAAAATCGTGGGATAACACTCTAAAATAGAATAGTTTAGATCACTTGAGTAAAGTATGCCAGCCTCCAAATCGACTACGGGAAAATCTGCTGCAAATCATTACCAAGATCTTGGCATTCAGTTTTCAGACGACTTATCTGCAGTGGAAGGAATGCTGTACTGCAAATACGGACAACGACATACAAAGCCGGCGAATCTGTGATCATACTGAGTAGTAAAGTGGCCCAATGCCTCGCACTACAATCCTGGAGGATGAAGACCAGCTGCTAGTGCAGCTAGCACGCCCGTATGCAGACCAAGGGGTCCAGATTGTTTGGCGTCATGTGGCTCAAAAGATGTATCGGTGGAAACGCAGCCCACAGGAGCTAGCACAACGGTTAAATTCCCTCAAGCGCACTTTTGGCAGAGATATCACGGCATTTCCTCCTTCGTTTTCGCTCCAGTTCAAGGGCATCGAGGTCGACGTAGCGCTCTTCTACTGAAAATCCGACGTCCCAATTCAGAATCGTTTGACAGGCGCCAGTGTGGTGTTGTGATTCTCAGAAAACGTCGTTAGTTCGGCTTCCACGCAACAGCACAACAATTCGTCGAGTCAGGTCGGCAATGTTGGGCTTGCGCAGGGTTCCTGTCGGTTCCCTTTGCGGTTCACCCCAGCCGGGGTTCAGTTGAGTGTTGTTCCCAACAAGTACCAAGCTCAAACTCTCCAGAGACTCGCCTGAGCGGGGCAGTCTCCGTGCAATACCCTGTGGGCCAAAGACGAGCTGACTCATTACTGTGAGTTATTTCCGTGCAGTACACCCACGGCCTTCGTTGCTGCAGAACAGCTCTCGATGTGGTGTGCGAGATTTGAGTTCCCAAGTCACTAGTGTCAGACCAAGGAAGACACTTTCGAAACGAAACAGTGAAGCACTTGTGTGCACGAATGAAAATCGAGCAGGAATTCTCGCCGGTGTACTCCCCGTGGCTCAACGGGATGGTGGAGAGACTCAACAAAGATGTTCTACAAGTGCTGCGAGCCCTCCTGCTGGAGTATGACCTCGACTTTCATGAATGGCCTTATCTCTTGCCGGTGCTACAAGGGCATGCGTCAGGTGGCTTCTAGTGGTACACGACACGCGTCCGCCACGCTGCATGAGCGGAAGCACTAGAGACACACCTACGAACGGGTTGTAGTCTGTAGTTTGCTTCCTCTATCTGAATAACTTTGCTCATTAATCAACTTTCCTCTTTGGAACAAGACTATTCGCGACACTCCGACAAAATTCGTAAACCATAATTAGTCAGGGTCAGACTAATTAGAGTGAACGGTGTACACCTTTTCCCGGACAAGCTGTATTTTTCCAATCAAGACGGAAATAGTCCAATTTAGTCTGCGCATGACCAGTCCATTTATATACTCGTTCCGCGATGTGCAAATCAGCCCCGGAATCGTTCCGGTCAAGTTGCACTGTTCTCGAATTTACTAGAAGCTCGATCGAATCTAAGCCCACCAAGCTCGCCTTCATTGTGCAATATGCCATCACAGCCAAACCCTGAGAAAACTGCCAAGCGTTTCGAGAGAGAGCAGGCTAAGGCCCGCGTTATTCGAACCTATAAGGAAGGACGCGATTGGCGAGACGTAGCAAGGAGCAACGACGTTCACTACAGCACTGCTCACCGGGCTGTACTTAGTGCTGATGAGGAGACAAAGGAGCACGGCGGTCTCCGAGCGTCAAACGTAAAGCTGACAGTGGAAGGAATGTGCAAGCTTGAAGAATACATAGAAGAAGACTGCCGCCGCACGCTAGCTGACCTGCGCGACCTCCTTCGCATTGACCTGGGAATATCTGTGGGCAAGTCTACCATCCACAGAGCGCTACAAGGGATGGTGTACTCCGTGAAGCGCGTGCGCATTGAGAAGGCTACAATGAACTCCGCCACCAACAAAGCCAAGCGCAAGGCGTTCGTCGAAAAGCTCAACAAGCACATCGATGCAGGTAACATGATAGTATTTCAAGACGAAACTAACTTTAATCTTTATCTTTCACGGACCACTGGTTGGTCTCGTGTAGGTGAGCGCGCTGTCGTCACGCTGCCGCCATCTCAGGGGCAAAATCTACATGTTCAGGGTGGGGTTTCGGCCGTCACGGGTATTGTGCTGCTCAAGACACACGAGGGTCCGTCAAGAAGGAGGAAAATGCCCGCTTCCTAGCCGATCTGTTCATGGCTGCCTTACGCACGAATGAGTTTCAAGAGCTCGAGCCGAACCAGAAGATCGTCATCGTCACGGATAACGCCCCAGCCCACAGCGGTGTCGAGAGTCTAGCCCGCCGATTGCTTGCCGAGGATGGCGTTGTCAATTTGCATCGACTTGAAATCCTACGTCTCGGGCCTTACAGCCCGATGCTTAACCCGATTGAGGGATGTTGGAACTCGCTCAAGGCGCGCATGAAGAAGCACCTCGCGGACCGCAAGGAGGAGATGATGGTGCGCGGCGATTACGACACATACAAGGAGCATCGGCTCGCCATTATGAAAGATGCTGTTGAGGCCAGCAAAGGCGTCATTACACGCCGCCTCGTGTGGAGGTTCGAGCGTCACTGCCTGCGGCACTGCTTTGCCGCTGAACGAGAAGAGGATATGAAGCTGGGGCTTGAGTCTGAGGGAGAGGCTCGATTTGGAAGTCGCGGAACGCTCCCATGGGTCAAAATGCAAATCATGAAAACGTCTGGTTTTGGGCAACGTGCATAGAAATTGTGTTTGCATTTGTGCATCCTCGATTGGAAAAAATGCAGCTTGTCCGGGAAAAGTGTAGTGTGCGCAGGTTGAGTACTATCGGCGCAGGGAATAAGTGAGCCTATGCACTGTGTACTCGACACCATGCACTGCGACGAGAGCTTCGAGTACGCGGGCTTTCGTGGATACCAATAAATCGCGGGGGTGAAAAAAGTTCATCAATGCCAACGCCACGCCTAGTATTCTATCTCCCAGACTAAACGACGTACCTAGTTGGTTTGAGTGAAAACTGACAGTGGATTGTTGCAGTTCGTGCACGGAGAGCCGTAAGTTCCAGTTGCTAGCCCACGCTATCATCCCCGTGCCAAAGCAAACACAGAAGGCGTTGGGATACACCGATGCTTACCATCGGCTGGTAGATTTTTGTTGTTGTTGCAGGTTTTATTGACTTTTACTTTTACTTTGGTTTTATTGACTTTTACTTTACTTTGTGATGGTATGATTATTTCACTGCAGCCTCCTGATTTGAACGAGTCGCACTTGGTCAACTTTGCACTGGACGGCGGCATGCTCGGTGATGATCGGTGCGATCAATCCAATGTGCCGTTTCCTACGACGTTCCATGTTGCGGTGTATACCGGTGAGCGCGACCCGACAGAAGAAGAACAGAGCCGACCGGTTTTCCAGGTCGGCGTCGTTCCTGGTGGATACTTTTGAGCTGATACTTGACGAAGCGAGAGCATCGACATGACAGAGTCCCGCACCTGTTCGGTCAAGACTATGACGGCTATCGGTCTGGTGAACGCCAAGTTTCATAAAAGTAAGTAGTAGAATTGTATTATGGCTACATGTAGTTTAGAGGCAGCAGCCAACTGCTTGGATCTCCTCCACGACTGACGGGATAACGCGCATGGGCACTAGTCCTCTCCAAGCCAAAAGCGTGCAACAAATATTCATTTGTTCCCACCGTCCACGTCTAGCGCAGATACAAACTGACACACATTCGCAGAAGCTCCAGGCTTTTTGCTGACTGCACCAGTCGCCGTCCTCGTTGATTGCTTCCGATACGAGGTTGCAATTTTACTTGGAACAAGGAATGCAAAGTAGAACTGGTCCGTGTCCACGCCTGCTTTCTCTAACCACTTAAGAAACGTATTCAATGGCGCAGCTGTGATTCCATGGTCCGCGTTCAGGGTCATCTGCAACCCGTAACATTTGCTGTGTCCATCCCAGATGAATGCATCCAGCGCTCCAAACGTTTTTGATGTTGGCCGGTAGTACGTCCAGCTCTTAGCTAGTTTTAGTTTGTCGAGAGAAGCGAAGCGTACCGTTTCCATCTCTTTCGGAATAGTCACGTCATCTAGAGTCGTCGGGCACAACGAGCGGAAGTGTAGAGTTCTCTGCATGTGCACGCTAAACCACTTGTGGCAGAGCAGCTCGTACACCTTGCCACGGAGGACAGCCGTACTTCCCGAATCGTCAACATCGTGGACAACAGCGAATTCCGATACCGTAGCTAGACTATCCCCGTGCACCTTGTCAATAACCGCCTCAGCGATGTGCATGGACACAAAATCCAAATAGAATTTCGCGCGAAAATCAGCTTGGGTGGGAATCATTTCAAGGACGCAGTGACTATAGTCCTTTTCCCTCACAGCATGGTTTTTTTGCAATAGGAGATAACGTCCAGTGCACTGAATGAGGCGACTGCCGACTCTATTTTAGCCTCGGTTCGATCCATTGCCTGCGAGAAGACGAACCGAGGAATTCCACCAAACGCATCGTACCGCGACAACAACTCATCTTCATTAAGTTTCAATTCGACTGGAAGCAATGAGTTGTAATCTTCCAACTCCTCCAAGGTCCACGTCGGCATGATAAACGTTAACCCGTCCACTTTTGAGAAATTATCAATGCCGTCAACACCGGGAGAAGCAAACAAAACCGAAACTCCACTCCAGCCTGTAAGTTCCGATGATGTTGCTTCGACAAGTCGAATCACATCGGGTTTTCCCTTGAGCGCACGAACGTCCGTTTGGTTCAACTCAATAAATTCTTTGCTTGCTGCGTCGTACTTGACATAGTTCTTCTTATGGTTCACCACCAAGTCGTACGGGGAAGCCGCTTGACATCCTCTTGCTCACGAAGTATGAGCTGAAAGATGCAATACAGGAAGAACCGACTCTTCCCAATCCCAGGATTCCCCGTGACAACCACGTTGGAATCCTTGCCTGGTTCACTTTTCACGTCTGGCTCGCTCGCACTAGTGGGAACGAACTCGAGGCAAGCTTTCGTGTACTGCACCAACTGGGCAAATATCACAACATACGCCTCCCTCTCCACGATCGTTTTGAATTCCATCTTTGGATGCTCCAGCAGCGACGGGAAGTATCTCATATCGAAGAATCGCTTCTCCTTGGTCACGTCCTCGCCCACTCTGCGCTTCTTCAGCGGGTGAAAGGACTCGGCAAACCACCCCTTCGACGGATGGCGTTTCCCTCCCACCGGAGCCACCACCAGCACGTGAACTTGGCCCTCCCCGGTTGGAAATTCTCTCCAAAGTGCTTGGAGTTCTTGATATACAGCGTGGGATCCATATGCACGAATCCTTGTTGGTTGCCATGCTCATCGATCATCACAGGTATCCCACTAGTCTTATCGACCGCCACAGCTGTCGCGCCCGCCACATCCAGCCAGTCATTCGCCGCCTTCGCCAGGAAGAGCTGCAGCTATCCGGCATCTCCTTGATCGTGTCTTCTTCTCCGCCTTGATCGCCTTCTTCAACATCCACACCGAGTCACCATCGTCGATCTCGCACCGAGAACGCGTTCCTGCCAGACCAATCGATAACACAACAAGAGCTTTACCATCTTTTCTCCACACGGCAGATTCTGGAATGAGGAAGAAAGAAAGAAGGGAGAATTTCCAGGCGTATTTTAGCGAAAAAGAAGGACGTCGACTTCCAGCCAATGATGAGACACCACGCTCTGAAAACTGTGCACTACCGTTGTCGGCGACAGGGTTTATGCCGGTACAGTAGTGTACCACCCTTCAAAAATGATATGCCGATTTCGGTTCCGTATCCGGTACAGTGTACAACTGAAAATATAGAGAATACAAGTATATTTTATGTGAAAGCCTTCTGTATCTCGTTTTTTAAAGATCAATTATAATAACAAACGGTTTGAAAGGTTATTTAGCCCTTTCGTGAGTGACTTGACTTTGTATACCATACAAGATGTTGTCATTCAAAACCAAAAGGGGTCAAAGTAGCCTGTTTTGGTGTCCCACTCGTGGTTGTTCCGCTCTCAAGCGAGTCGCGAGCTTGCAGGACGAGTGCACGTTTATGCAAACGTGCTGCTTTGGACCCTTTTGGTACAACCCACCTATTGGCTAAAAGTTACATTTTCATTCGTGTTGATGCTTTGATTGGCCCAACAGTGTGAGCAGATTTGTAATTTCTCGAAGAAGATCCTCGGTCGCCACTTCCTGTGAAGAATTGGTATGATGGAGCTGACACCGACAGCTTCTCCGTGCGCCAGGGATGTAATAGTGCTGGCAGCAGTCGGGCGTGCGACAACATGGTGCGTTTTCGGCAGGTTGGGATTTAATCGCAGGATCGATGGCAGCTTCAGTCAAGGGCCTCTATATTTCGGTATGGTAATATATCTTGTTTTCACTATGCAAAGTCCTTGTCATCATCAACACGCATGTCTGATTATGCATTGTTCGATCTACCTACAGCTGGAAGCATCATACATAACAACCAGATCATGGAGTCGACGTCCTGTGAGAACGAGCAGAATCAGCACAATCAATCATTCGTTCGGCTGCTAATGGAGGATCTGTACGACACGACTAGAGAAGAGCACGCACCACGCACCAACAGTGAAGCAGTTGAAGAGCAATCTGGTGATGTCAAACGTCTGGCGACGACCCGGGTCAGCAAAACAACCCGGGCCTCGTAAATCCTATCATGATGCATGAAATTACGTAGGTAGTCTACCATACTACATGTACTACATGTACTGGTATGGCCAACTCTCATATGAACCTCTTACGCCAAATACGGCCCGGACCTATCGCGAAGTAACTCAAGAGCCACCTACATCAGCTTGGTTGGGATCAGGCCCTCCCCAACTAGAATCCAGCGTCTTAAAGGTTGCTTGTAGTCGGTCAACAACTTCTTCCCCTTGGCACAAGGCAGTTGTACGCACTCGGACTGATGTACACCTGCTTGGAGTCTTCTGTACTGAACCTCCAGCACCTCCAGATCGTTGCTATATTAGTTGGGGTGGATCTGCCATCTTGCCGGCAGACTGAAGAAGTGGAAATTACTACCTTCGACCTGGCGGTCGCTTTAAAAATAATTGATTCAAATTTTCTTCTTTTTGTTTGCGGTGACCCGGGTCGTCGCCAAGTGTTTCATGTGGCCGTAGAGCATGAGACGAAGATGGCGCAAACATGAGACGCATACGCTCCTGTGGCGTAGGGAAATGCAGATTTTGGGTAATCCTACACTAGGGATGCCTAAGCTAGACCAGTGGGTACATCGCACTCAAGGGGATCAAGTGGATACACCGCCAAGTGGATACATCGCACTCAACAGGGAACGGACTTAATCGGAACCGCACTTAGCTGGACTCAGCGAAGGACAGACTCAGCGATGGACGGACTCAGCGATGGACGGACTCGGCGATAATCGACTCGGCGAAAGTCAACTTGGCGAGAATATGCCTTGATATACCAACTGAGGGGATAAATCAGGATCTGGGCGAAGAGTCGCCGAGAGATAGGAAACAGCTCGACACCAAGGGACGGAGCTGAGCGAAGAGTCACAGGGAGATCTGTAACGACTCCATTTCATTAGATATTTGTATAGGACCGATAGAAGAACATAGGGAAGAGCCCGAAGGGGCTCTCCGAAGACATAGAGATAACAATCAGAGCAGAATCTTCTAAGTCCAAGAACAACGTACACTTTTCCGGTAAGTCCCTGCGTGGGCTGGATTATGTCTGCCGTCATTCCCCGAGTGGCAAAGCTTGAAGGGGGCTGTCTGGTAGCGCCAAGAGATCAAAGTCGGCCCGGGGTGGGCACTTCTCGCTACCAAGCGAAGACAAGTCTCGTCGATTCGACGAGCCGGTGGGTCTGCACAACCCAGGACACCGTAACCTCCTAGCTGGGCGTAATCTGCGCCTGGTGACCTGTAAACGCGCTCGCGCGCTGCCGTCCATTCTTTGGTGGAGGGCACAGGGTTTTGGACGGAGACTGCCCCGCTAAGGCGAGTCTCTGGAGAGTTTGGAGCTTGGTACTTGTTGGGAACAACATTCAACTTAACCCCGGCTGGGGTGAACCGGAAAGGGAACCGACAGGAACCCTGCGCAAGCCCAACATTGCCGACCTGACTGGGCGAATTGTTGTGCTGTTGCCTGGAAGCCGAACTAACGGCGTTTTCTGTGAATCACAACACCACAACTGGTGCCGCGACCCGGAATTCAGGCCGCGACCCGGGATTCAGGGATATGCTTTGTTTTCGCAGGTACCAAGAACAACCAAGTTAAGAGCAACAAGTGAGAGAAGATGGTCAAGGGATCGCCAAATTTGAGCGACGCAAGCCCGGCAACGGCCGGAATATCGCGGCTCGATAAGTCGAACTCGACGAGTGTCAGTATTACCGCGCGGTCGCGGAGGTGACTCGCTCCGTCCAGTTCGACGATTTTGACGATAACGACGACCATGGAAGCGAGGAGGAAAAAGAAGAAGAGAAGGAAGATGATGAAGGGACGGAGTATGACGATGTGAAGAGAGTCGTCGATCTCCGTGAAGAAGTCGACGAGTTGTCGCTGCAGGTGACCCGCATGGGAGCTTTGCCCCGTCGAGCGGAACCTCGCAGCGGAACTCGGCGATGACGATGATGACGAACAAGACGTGGTTCCGCGTGACCGACTGCACTTTGTTCCCAAGGCGACGAGGAATGTCAAAACACCGAAGGCAAACCGAGTCCTGGCCCGACTCGTCGAAGAAATGAAGACCAACAGTCGGTGAATCAACATGTTCGCTCCGATGTACATGTGTCAAGCGAAGTGGGCTCAACTCAGCGAGGAATTGGGTCAACCCATCAATAGCCAAATGATGGACCAACTCGTCGAGGACACGGTGTTATTACTCCGAGCGATGGGATATCGGTTCGGCCATAAGCCATCGAAACTGGCGCTGACAACTTGGAGTGTGCACACGGTCGGCGTCGAGCTGATGAAATGGAATCGCAAGTTTATAGACTTGTTCGGGATGCAAGGTGGACCAAAAGGACAATTACCCAAGGCTCGACGAGCTGAAGAACTCGACGAGACCAAATCGGCCCCACCACAACCGTAGGTCACTGAGCCGTACGTATTCCCCGAGCCGAGTGAAGACCCAGCGAAAGTTCCGTTGCCGAAGACACCCGAGACGAAGCGTGGCGTATTCCGGAGCACTGAGGGAACACCGTATTTCGCTGACTCGCACATGCAAACTCCGAAGAAGGCCAGCGATCCGCCAGCTCGACGCCCGATGGCAGAACTCATCACTGCTGAAGAAGCCGCCGAGCTCCGTCGCCTGATCCGATCGAACGCCGCAGCGCTTGCGGCCTCTGGAGGTGATGATAAACTCAGCGACGAAGACGATTACCCTGGGCACCGCGATGTCGATGAGTCGCCACATGACCACATCCGTCAGCTCAGCTTCGATGAAAGCAACCGAGGACAAGTCTTGGAAATTAGGACGCATGCGGCGCTTGAGAATATCACGACCTTTGACGGGAAGCGCTACCGGTCGGAAGATGCGTTACAATGGATCAAACGCTTCATCTACAAGATGAAGAGCTCCCATCACTAGAGATCGCATTCTCTTTCGGCGATCGAATTTCCTCGGGGACCACCATCCCAGTCGCTCGCCAGGGAGCAACTTCCATCTCTTGGCTTGACCTATCGAGATCATCGGTCGCTGAGTTCCGTCCACACTTCCAATCGCTCGGTCTTCGTCTTCGTTCGGCTCACCGAGCCTACTATTCTCGTCCACATCCGCTCGTCCGCTCACTTCATCACTCTCATTCTCACTCCACTCGTCGGGCCGATCCGCTTCCCCAACAAAAGCGAACAGGTAGTTCGCTTCGACTGCTGGTTCTGCTGACTGTGGCAGCCCGTTGTTGTCCAGCCCAGTCATGGTTGGCGAGCCCATTAGTTTAAATGGCTCGACGAGTAGATGTCCTGAACATCGTCCGGGACAATGGACTTGTCGACTGACGTCTTAACGAACTTGGCGAGTTTCTCGAAGCGTCGGAAGAGTTCACACTGGCCTACTTCGTGCACGTGCTTGCAGAACTTGCAGTGTCGGCGACAAAAGTGTGCATCGTGACCTGCTGCTCCGCAGGCTCCACACGGACCGTATGGCTTCCGCTCTCGAGACCCGTGTCGGCGATTAGCTTGTCCTTTGGGATTCGACGAGTTCTGCTGGTATCGGTTGGAGTCTCCAGTCGTATTACCGGCGTCGATGTAGTCCGAGTCTTCTTCAGAGTCTTGGTCGAGGACTTCGCTCGCATCACTTTCTCCATTCGCCGAGTCATATAGATCGGTGTTTGCTGTAGCTCGGCGAGTGTCGAGTGTCGCCCACAGGTTGTCGATCGACGCATCTGCCGGCGTAACTCGGCGATTGCTGTCTCCACCCTGTCGACCACGGCGTTCATCCTGCTGTTTCTACGGCGATTTTGCTCTCCCTTCTTCTCAGCTCGTTTGGCGTCCTTACTGTGGCTTGTGCTCAGACGATCGCGTTGTTTCTTGCGCTTTGCACCGAGTAAGCGCTAGTTGAGCACCTTCTCGACCTTCGTAATATCGCTGAGTCGCTGTGGGTACAGCAGATCCATGATGTCGTCGTCTCCGCAATTAAGCAGGAAATGTTCGACGTGGTCGGCGGCGTCAGCTCCACCCTTCTCGTACTGGATGTGGACGGTTCGCGCGTAGCCATTCAGTCGCAGCAAGAAGTCGCAGACATGTTCATTCTCCCTGTGTCTTGCTGAGTAGTAGCGGGCTCGCGCCGACTGGTCGAACTGCGAACAGTAATAGTCCAGGAAAGCCTCGCTGAGAAGATTCCACTTTCGCTGAGTCTTCTTGGGAAGCTGTCGGAACCACCCCTTAGCTGCCTTGGCCAGACTCAGCGAGAATGGTTCACACCACTCATCTTGCTGTTTGCACGTCCCGTGAATGATAGACGGACAAAAATCTTGTTGGATACCGGAGCAAAAGTGTCGGCTGTGACCGAAGCATTCGCTAGGAAGCTGCGACTGAAGCGACTTACCAACAATGACATGAATATCGATGTCCAAGGAATCGCCAAGTCGAAGGTGGCGACCACCCTCGCACAATCGTTAAGGTTACACTGGGGTGGGAAGTGGTTTACGAATTCGAGGTGTAGATCATGCCTCATCATGCTGGAGTCGACCTGATCTTGGGTACCGACTTCATGATACCAGCCGGTATCAGGATGGACTTGTACAATTCGATGGCAAAACTTCCCGATGAGGTCGTGGTGCCACTAATCAAGTCGTCCAAAGATGTTGACGACACAGAGTAGGGCCGTGAAGTGATCGAGGGCCCACGGGAGACATTGGGCATTATGGGGAGAGAAGTCGCTCAGTTCAAGTTGAAACGGAGACACCCCAGCGAATCGACGCATGGGCTGTGGGTTCGCCAACTGCAAGGGGTGATTCCAACCGTCGAGCACAACACTGCAGGACGAGCCGTGCGGGTGTTGCTGACAAACATCACCACCGCGAGCCTGACGTGGTGTCCAGCCCACTTTCCGGTGGTTCTATGGATGCCCCACGGAGTACTGCCTCGGGATGATGGTTATGTGCGGGTAAACTCAGCGAAATATCGCGACTGGCAAGTGCTTGCCTACGAGGGCGCTCTCGACAACCGACTCCTAAGGAAAGAGCAACGGCTATATATGGAATGGCTTAGCCGACAGTCTCCACCTGTCGAAAGGGCACAGTACACGACGCCGACGGCTATAAAACCGAGACCCGTCCAACCAGAGGTAGACGACACTCGTGAATCGCTAGAAGCCGACGAGCTTGACAAGGATTTGACAGGTGTATCTAACTCAGAGAGCGGAGAAATACCTGAGACTGATGCCATTGAGGGAGACTCGTCGAAGCCTGCCGATTCGACCATCTCGGCGACGCAAACTGACGATTCTCTAATCGACACAACGGAAAGGGAAGGAAGTGATTGGCACCAGCCGCCATTGGACCAGCAAGACTCGGCGATAGTCGCTGTCCACAGCGAAGGGCACCAGAAAAGATGCTCTACCAAAATGGACAGGGGTGACCAGTGGGACCCGGTGAACGACAGCCAGACCGACATACGCCTAGGCTACGGAAGGCAGGACTCGTCGAATCGGGAGAATTGGAGGTATCAGATACTCCATTGAGCACAAACCCAACCGAAGACCTTCGGTTGCGGTTTCTCACGGCCGCTGAAGAACTCGAGATGCGCCTCTCGACGGCTGACGTCGTTCTCGAAGACGGGTCAGAACTCGCCGAGTTTGAACACTCGTCGAGCGATGAGAGTCTAACAGATTACGCTCATGAGCTCGCCTTTTGCTGACCTGACGGAATCATTATCAACTAAGCTAGACTACGAAGGCGACAACGTTATTTCTCCAGCGCACGATGTTCGACAGCAAAAGAAGCTCGTCGAAACCTTGAAACGGCATGAAATATCATGATCTCGAGCGGAAATGCGCTTCCACCACCGGCGTACGGTGTGGTCAGCGATATCGACGTCCAAGGGCACGAATCCATCAAGCAAAGAGCTCGGCGAGTGCCACTGAAGAACTTGAGCAAACTCTAAGAGCTTATGAAAGCGCTGCTTCAGGCAGGGATCGTGTCATTATCGAAGAGCCCTTGGGCCTCGCCAATCGTGAGAAGAATGGTGTCGACATTAGGCTTTGCATCGACTACAAGCTGGTGAACGCAATTACAGTCAGCATGGAATATGCAATGCCGCTGGTTGACGACTTGCTGACGGAGCTCGAGAGCTACTTATGGTTCTGTTCCCTCGACGCTGCTAGTGGATTCTGGGCCGTAATGATGACTCGACGAATGGCCGTCTTGGGCTTACAATGCGCCCATGATCTACCAGCGACTCACCGACAATGCTCTCTGGGGTTACGTGCAACCGAGTGGTGGCTGGGCTACATTCGCCGAGAAGATGCGGCTCGATGAGGCTGCAGCAATTGCTAAGCGAAAGAAACGATCATCCCGGCTAGCGCAAGGGGCCGATTCGATGAGTTTAAACACCGAATTCGAAGCAGACTTCCGATCTCTCGATGAGTCTGACCCGTTGCGAGAGCTCATTAACAGCCCTGAGAACGATATGTTCCGTACGGGTGAACCAGACGAGTCACAGTTAATTCCGGTCTTTGGTCGACGGTCGTTCGTCGACGATATTTGCTTTGGAGGTGCAACATTCGACGAGTGCCTCAACACGCTCGACCGGTTGCTAAACCGATTCGCCGAGTGCAGAATCAGTGTGAGTTTCACCAAGAGTATTTTTGTCCAGCCGATGGTCGGCTTCCTGTCTCACAAGTGACGGCCGACGGAATTGCCGCGGATCTCAAGAAGCTGGCTGCGATCGCTGAGCTTCCGTTCGCGTCATCGGAAAAAAGGATACATGCACTCCTTGGCGATGTGGAGTAGCGCCTTAGCAGCAAGCTGCAAACTCGTCCTCGCACAAACCCTACGCGTTAACGTCGGGCTAATTCCTGGTTGAACCCCGGCTGGGGTGGACCGCAAAGGGAACCGACAGGAACCCTGCGCAAGCCCAACATTGCCGACCTGACTGGGCGAATTGTTGTGCTGTTGCGTGGAAGCCGAACTAACGACGTTTTCTGTGAATCACAACACCACACTGGCGCCTGTCAAACGATTCTGAATTGGGACGTCGGATTTTCAGTAGAAGAGCGCTACGTCGACCTCGATGCCCTTGAACTGGAGTGAAAACGAAGGAGGAAATGCCGTGATATCTCTGCCAAAAGTGCGCTTGAGGGAATTTAACCGTTGTGCTAGCTCCTGTGGGCTGCGTTTCCACCGATACATCTTTTGAGCCACATGACGCCAAACAATCTGGACCCCTTGGTCTGCATACGGGCGTGCTAGCTGCACTAGCAGCTGGTCTTCATCCTCCAGGATTGTAGTGCGAGGCATTGGGCCACTTTACTACTCAGTATGATCATGAAGGTATGCGCACATATCTTCATTTTACTATTGACATGTGGCAGCGGCTTCAACTTGACAATGACTATACATGTAATTATGAGAATGTTTGACCCGTCCATATCCATGCTAGTCGAACTTGGTTGGTTGTTTCAGAACACGATGCTTGAAGCTTGGGGAACAAATAGAAGGTGCCAAAACGGCTCCATTAGCTACGACTTTCTCAGCAGGTTTTGAATACGCAGCAAAAGGACCAAACTGTCACCATTTGCCGCAAAAGGGTTAACATGCATTGCCTGTAACAACCCGCCCTTTTCGGCGGTCCGTCAGTCGGTCGGACACCATTGGTAAGGGTGTATAGCTGTTCGCTATCACCCCTGGTCACATTTAATGTCATGACAGACGCCTTGCGTCGCGCAGTCGACAATCGACGCCGCTGCCTCCTCCGCGCCGACGGGGTTCGCCTCGAAGAGATGAGGGCGTTGATAGTGATAGGTGTCTCCACCTCGTGTTGCCCCGTAGGCTTCCATGTCGAAGTCGACATGTGGTGAGGAGCTGCATGACTCGCAGGCCCCACCAAGTGGAATATGTGCCATCCCACACGCATCAAAAGGCTCGCCTCCATGATGCCTCGGCTCGCGGCCGACCACGCCTTCACTTGCACACAACAGTTCCCCACCGCAGTGGCGATCACCGTTCAACGGATTACGTGCCGTTCCGTGCATCAGTGAGAGCACACTCGTGATGCCTCGGCAGACTGCCGACCATGCTATCCGTGGCATGCAACGAGACGTCGTTATCGCAACGAACGCCGCATAGCGGATTACGTGCCGCTCCACCAACCGTTCTCGAGATCGTCTTGGAACCGCTGTCCAAGACAGCCTCAGTGTCGACTAACTCAGACACTCCAATATCTAGCACATCGACCGACTCGGGTTAGTGCTCGCGCCAATAGCGATTTTGCTTTCTAGCAGAGGTGGATTCATGACTCGCCAAAGCTCCGCCAGTGGAAAAGCGCTTTTCGCCCAAGGTCTTCACCCTCCAATCAATCCATGGCTCATGGCGTTCCAGCCAGACCATGACAAGGATGAGATCATACCTCGAATCCAGGTCCAAGACCAGACATCGTTCGATGCTGTCGAAGTCAAGGAACTTCACACCCAGGTCCACATGGACCTTGGGTACTGTGACACAGGTTCCCGTCGCGAGATGGACGATAATTGTAACACTCACACGCGCCACTAGCGTCTCAGCATACTGCCGACTACCCTTCACAATGGAGAGTCGAGCATAGTTGCCCGACGGCCCAGAGTCGATCAAGATCGCCCATGGCTTGGAAAAGCCCTTGATGGTCGCTTGAACGACTAGCAAGCCTGGCTTGCGTTCACGTTCCGTGGTAAAGAGCACGGTGCTCTGTGGGGCTAGGCCCTGCCGTCCTCCTTCTCCTAGAGGCTCAACAGAACATAGTTCTACCCCAGTAGGTCGCCCCGCGTCTACTGGGTGCTGCCGTTTCCCGCGACGAACCAGAGGACTGGTTAGAAGCGGAGCTTCTGTTCGATGGAGCCTGACGCTGCTTGCGTAGCGGACACCCTCCCCGTAGGTGTCGCGTGTCACCACATGTGAAACATCTACGGATGCCCATGCGCTGTTCAGCAGCAAGGAGTTTGGCCTCCTCATTTTCAGGATAGCTGAGATCCATCGGCTCGGGGCCTTCCGTCGGGACCGTAGATGGTGCGCTCCATCCGAAGCGGGCCGACTTGAAATTGAATTCAGCGTTCAACACCACGTTTACAGCCTCTTCGAAAGAGTCAGGGTGAACACGGAAGACTTCCGTTCTGGCCACTCCATTTCGGAGACCCTCCATAAAGACAGTCACAGTGACTGCCTCTGGTAGAAGATCGGAAGTCATTCCGGCGATTAGAGTTCGCAACTCCTGGACGAAGTCCACCAACTCCTTATTGTCCTGTCGGGTCGCAAGATAGCGTGACCGCACGTGGTACGCCTGATGAGGCGGCGAGAAGACTCGCGACAGCTGAAGCTTGAGTTGTTCCCACGTAGGGAACGCCGCATCGACGGATGCTCCGCACGTCAGTTCCCATTCTCGAGCACGCCCGCTCAGCTTAGAAATTGCGAGCGCCACGCGCTGCTGCTCCGTTTGCAGCATGGCAGATGTCATGGCCATTTCGACCTCACGGATCCAAAGCAGGAGGCTTTCGTCCTCCTTACCTTCAAAGGTCTTGACACTTACCGTAAGTGGTTTAGGTCGGGAAGACCCGTCCATCGTCGGTCTGGACGCCGGAGGCGCCGCCGACGCGGTCATTCTTTGTTGGAGGTGGTCCAACAAAGCATTCTCATAACTTGAGAAAGCGTCCAGACGCGCGTTAATTGCATCCGGACCTTGCGAAGCAAGATGCGACACGCCCTCAGGGCCCAACAAGGACATAAGCTTTTAAACCCGTCCTGTTGGTTTGGGGGTAAGTTTGCAAACTGGTCCATCCTCACAGAGGGTCAGTCTTTCAGACTCAGGTGTAGGATTGACTACAAGTGCTACCAAGTGCAGCGGGACTGCCGTAGTCTTTAGCGTCAGGGGAAGACGTAGACTCAGCGAGTCTGTTAGTATTACGGTTGGGAACCTTGTTCTATCCGAGAACAAGTTAGGCCTGTGAGATATCCGATCTCTAGGCCTCAATAGTCGATGCAGTCTTAACCCAAGACTTGTGACCTCTTCGTTGCTAAACGTAAACTGTATTCTTGTTCTTATCTGCGGCCAAGCCGCCTACGGTGTAAATGTATAAGCTTCACTATCTAGCATAGTGAAGCTAAGCTATCCAACCAGTCGTTGTGAATCTATCTACTGATATCTAATCACTACCCAGTACAGAGTACTGCTTTAGGGAGAGGATGGTGTGCACCGTAACCTCCATGTAACCCCGTTACAGAAAACAAGATATATTACCATACCGAAATATAGAGGTCCTTGACTGAAGCTGCCATCGGTCCTGCGATTAAATCCCAACCTGCCGAAAACGCACCATGTTGTCGCACGCCCGACTGCTGCCAGCACTATTACATCCCTGGCGCACGGAGAAGCTGTCGGTGTCGGCTCCATCGTACCAATTCTTCACAGGAAGTGGCGACCGAGGATCTTCTTCGAGAAATTACAAATCTGCTCACTGTTGGGCCAATCAAAGCATCAACACGAATGAAAATGTAACTTTTAGCCAATAGGTGGGTTGTACCAAAAGGGTCCAAAGCAGCACGTTTGCATAAACGTGCACTCGTCCTGCAAGCTCGCGACTCGCTTGAGAGCGGAACAACCACGAGTGGGACACCAAAACAGGCTACTTTGACCCCTTTTGGTTTTGAATGACAACATCTTGTATGGTATACAAAGTCAAGTCACTCACGAAAGGGCTAAATAACCTTTCAAACCGTTTGTTATTATAATTGATCTTTAAAAAACGAGATACAGAAGGCTTTCACATAAAATATACTTGTATTCTCTATATTTTTCAGTTGTACACTGTACCGGATACGGAACCGAAATCAGCATATCATTTTTGAAGGGTGGTACACTACTGTACCGGCATAAACCCTGTCGCCGACAACGGTAGTGCACAGTTTTCAGAGCGTGATGTCTCATCATTGGCTGGAAGTCGACGTCCTTCTTTTTCGCTAAAATACGCCTGGAAATTCTCCCTTCTTTCTTTCTTCCTCATTCCAGAATCTGCCGCGTGGAGAAAAGATGGTAAAGCTCTTGTTGAGTTATGCGATTGTCGGTCTGGCGGAAGGCAACGGTGTTGAGATCGACGATGGTCTTCCGGTGTGGAAGTTGAAGGATGCGATCAAGGCGAAGAATGAAGACATCACTGGTCCTGCCCGGAAGCTGCAGCTCTTCCTGGCGAAGGCGGCGAATGACTGGCTGGATGTGGCGGGCGCGACAGCTGTGGCGGTCGATAAGACTAGTGGGATACCTGTGATGATCGATGAGCATGGCAACCAACAAGGATTCGTGCATATGGATCCCACGCTGTATATCAAGAACTCCAAGCACTTTGGAGAGAATTTCCAACCGGGGAGGGCCAAGTTCACGTGCTGGTGGTGGCTCCGGTGGGAGGGAAACGCCATCCGTCGAAGGGGTGGTTTGCCGAGTCCTTTCACCCGCTGAAGAAGCGCAGAGTGGGCGAGGACGTGACCAAGGAGAAGCGATTCTTCGATATGAGATACTTCCCGTCGCTGCTGGAGCATCCAAAGATGGAATTCAAAACGATCGTGGAGAGGGAGGCGTATGTTGTGATATTTGCCCAGTTGGTGCAGTACACGAAAGCTTGCCTCGAGTTCGTTCCCACTAGTGCGAGCGAGCCAGACGTGAAAAGTGAACCAGGCAAGGATTCCAACGTGGTTGTCACGGGGAATCCTGGGATTGGGAAGAGTCGGTTCTTCCTGTATTGCATCTTTCAGCTCATACTTCGTGAGCAAGAGGATGTCAAGCGGCTTCCCCGTACGACTTGGTGGTGAACCATAAGAAGAACTATGTCAAGTACGACGCAGCAAGCAAAGAATTTATTGAGTTGAACCAAACGGACGTTCGTGCGCTCAAGGGAAAACCCGATGTGATTCGACTTGTCGAAGCAACATCATCGGAACTTACAGGCTGGAGTGGAGTTTCGGTTTTGTTTGCTTCTCCCGGTGTTGACGGCATTGATAATTTCTCAAAAGTGGACGGGTTAACGTTTATCATGCCGACGTGGACCTTGGAGGAGTTGGAAGATTACAACTCATTGCTTCCAGTCGAATTGAAACTTAATGAAGATGAGTTGTTGTCGCGGTACGATGCGTTTGGTGGAATTCCTCGGTTCGTCTTCTCGCAGGCAATGGATCGAACCGAGGCTAAAATAGAGTCGGCAGTCGCCTCATTCAGTGCACTGGACGTTATCTCCTATTGCAAAAACCATGCTGTGAGGGAAAAGGACTATAGTCACTGCGTCCTTGAAATGATTCCCACCCAAGCTGATTTTCGCGCGAAATTCTATTTGGATTTTGTGTCCATGCACATCGCTGAGGCGGTTATTGACAAGGTGCACGGGGATAGTCTAGCTACGGTATCGGAATTCGCTGTTGTCCACGATGTTGACGATTCGGGAAGTACGGCTGTCCTCCGTGGCAAGGTGTACGAGCTGCTCTGCCACAAGTGGTTTAGCGTGCACATGCAGAGAACTCTACACTTCCGCTCGTTGTGCCCGACGACTCTAGATGACGTGACTATTCCGAAAGAGATGGAAACGGTACGCTTCGCTTCTCTCGACAAACTAAAACTAGCTAAGAGCTGGACGTACTACCGGCCAACATCAAAAACGTTTGGAGCGCTGGATGCATTCATCTGGGATGGACACAGCAAATGTTACGGGTTGCAGATGACCCTGAACGCGGACCATGGAATCACAGCTGCGCCATTGAATACGTTTCTTAAGTGGTTAGAGAAAGCAGGCGTGGACACGGACCAGTTCTACTTTGCATTCCTTGTTCCAAGTAAAATTGCAACCTCGTATCGGAAGCAATCAACGAGGACGGCGACTGGTGCAGTCAGCAAAAGCCTGGAGCTTCTGCGAATGTGTGTCAGTTTGTATCTGCGCTAGACGTGGACGGTGGGAACAAATGAATATTTGTTGCACGCTTTTGGCTTGGAGAGGACTAGTGCCCAAGTTCATGCGCGTTATCCCGTCAGTCGTGGAGGAGATCCAAGCAGTTGGCTGCTGCCTCTAAACTACATGTAGCCATAAAACAATTCTACTACTTACTTTTATGAAACTTGGCGTTCACCAGACCGATAGCCGTCATAGTCTTGACCGAACAGGTGCGGGACTCTGTCATGTCGATGCTCTCGCTTCGTCAAGTATCAGCTCAAAAGTATCCACCAGGAACGACGCCGACCTGGAAAACCGGTCGGCTCTGTCCTTCTTCTGTCGGGTCGCGCTCACCGGTATACACCGCAACATGGAACGTCGTAGGAAACGGCACATTGGATTGATCGCACCGATCATCATCGAGCATGCCGCCGTCCAGTGCAAAGTTGACCAAGTGCGACTCGTTCAAATCAGGAGGCTGCAGTGAAATAATCATACCATCACAAAGTAAAAGTAAAAGTCAATAAAACCAAAGTAAAAGTAAAAGTCAATAAAACCTGCAACAACAACAAAATCTACCAGCCGATGGTAAGCATCGGTGTATCCCAACGCCTTCTGTGTTTGCTTTGGCACGGGGATGATAGCGTGGGCTAGCAACTGGAACTTACGGCTCTCCGTGCACGAACTGCAACAATCCACTGTCAGTTTTCACTCAAACCAACTAGGTACGTCGTTTAGTCTGGGAGATAGAATACTAGACGTGGCGTTGGCATTAATGAACTTTTTTTCACCCCCGCGATTTATTGGTATCCACGAAAGCCCGCGTACTCGAAGCTCTCGTCGCAGTGCATGGTGTCGAGTACACAGTGCATAGGCTCACTTATTCCCTGCGCCGATAGTACTCAACCTGCGCACACTACACTTTTTCCCGGACAAGCTGCATTTTTCCAATCGAGATGCACAAATGCAAAAAAGGCAAACACAATTTCTATGCACGTTGCCCAAAACCAGACGTTTTCATGATTTGCATTTTGACCCATGGGAGCGTTCCGCGACTTCCAAATCGAGCCTCTCCCTCAGACTCAAGCCCCAGCTTCATATCCTCTTCTCGTTCAGCGGCAAAGCAGTGCCGCAGGCAGTGACGCTCGAACCTCCACACGAGGCGGCGTGTAATGACGCCTTTGCTGGCCTCAACAGCATCTTTCATAATGGCGAGCCGATGCTCCTTGTATGTGTCGTAATCGCCGCGCACCATCATCTCCTCCTTGCGGTCCGCGAGGTGCTTCTTCATGCGCGCCTTGAGCGAGTTCCAACATCCCTCAATCGGGTTAAGCATCGGGCTGTAAGGCCCGAGACGTAGGATTTCAAGTCGATGCAAATTGACAACGCCATCCTCGGCAAGCAATCGGCGGGCTAGACTCTCGACACCGCTGTGGGCTGGGGCGTTATCCGTGACGATGACGATCTTCTGGTTCGGCTCGAGCTCTTGAAACTCATTCGTGCGTAAGGCAGCCATGAACAGATCGGCTAGGAAGCGGGCATTTTCCTCCTTCTTGACGGACCCCTCGTGTGTCTTGAGCAGCACAATACCCGTGACGGCCGAAACCCCACCCTGAACATGTAGATTTTGCCCCTGAGATGGCGGCAGCGTGACGACAGCGCGCTCACCTACACGAGACCAACCAGTGGTCCGTGAAAGATAAAGATTAAAGTTAGTTTCGTCTTGAAATACTATCATGTTACCTGCATCGATGTGCTTGTTGAGCTTTTCGACGAACGCCTTGCGCTTGGCTTTGTTGGTGGCGGAGTTCATTGTAGCCTTCTCAATGCGCACGCGCTTCACGGAGTACACCATCCCTTGTAGCGCTCTGTGGATGGTAGACTTGCCCACATATATTCCCAGGTCAATGTGAAGGAGGTCGCGCAGGTCAGCTAGCGTGCGGCGGCAGTCTTCTTCTATGTATTCTTCAAGCTTGCACATTCCTTCCACTGTCAGCTTTACGTTTGCCGTTATTGTACCGGCAGATTGGGATCGGTCTCAATACACTTGAATGGTTGCATGTTGACCAATTCTGGCCCAATTTTAGTAAATCAAAAGCCACTGTGTTGATGTTACCGAGGCGTATTTGATCATAGTTGTTTAGGTTTGATCGGGGCTCTCCTTCACGCTCTAGGCATGATAAAGCACGAGTCTCAATCCCCATAATGTTGTACCGCTCTAGCCTTTGATGACTGTGACCATAACTTCACAGGGAGAGCTCATAAGAAAGCACGAAAGACGCCATCGTGCTCCTGGATGTCTACACTACAAAACAAACATTATTTCCCAGAGTATCGTACATCGAGCGCTACATTCCGTTTTTCAGAGCACGCATTGCCTGTAACAACCCGCCCTTTTGACCCCTTCCATACAGTTATCCAGTGTAAATCTAGCCATATCTCAAACTATTTAGGAGCCGAAGTTATCGAAGTCGACCAAATTCTTATCATCCAGAACCGTTAAGATTTCTCTACAGCTATCGACGACTCTATTTGCAGTACAGCATTCCTTCAACTGCAGATAAGTCGTCTGAAAACTGAATACCAAGATCTTGGTAATGATTTGCAGCAGATTTTCCCGTAGTCTATTGGGAGGCTGGCATACTTTACTCAAGTGATCTAAACTATTCTATTTTAGAGTGTTATCCCACGATTTTTCAAATTTGAGCAACTTGGCAACAATGCAGAATCATTGGCTGACAAATTCGCAAGAAGACAAATTGAATGCTATTGGCCGATCCAACCGGATTTAGCAAAAATTGAGAAATCAAGCGAAGACAAGTCTTGTCGATTCGACGAGCCGGTGGGTCTGCACAACCCAGGACACCGTAACCTCCTAGCTGGGCGTAATCTGCGCCTGGTGACCTGTAAATGCGCTCGCGCGCTGCCGTCCATCCTTTGGAGGAGGGCACAGGGTATTGCACGGAGACTGCCCCGCTCAGGCGAGTCTCTGGAGAGTTTGGAGCTTGGTACTTGTTGGGAACAACACTCAACTGAACCCCGGCTGGGGTGAACCGCAAAGGGAACCGACAGGAACCCTGCGCAAGCCCAACATTGCCGACCTGACTGGGCGAATTGTTGTGCTGTTGCGTGGAAGCCGAACTAACGACGTTTTCTGTGAATCACAACACCACACTGGCGCCTGTCAAACGATTCTGAATTGGGACGTCGGATTTTCAGTAGAAGAGCGCTACGTCGACCTCGATGTCCTTGAACTGGAGTGAAAACGAAGGAGGAAATGCCGTGATATCTCTGCCAAAAGTGCGCTTGAGGGAATTTAACCGTTGTGCTAGCTCCTGTGGGCTGCGTTTCCACCGATACATCTTTTGAGCCACATGACGCCAAACAATCTGGACCCCTTGGTCTGCATACGGGCGTGCTAACTGCACTAGCAGCTGGTCTTCATCCTCCAGGATTGTAGTGCGAGGCATTGGGCCACTTTACTACTCAGTATGATCACAGATTCGCCGGCTTTGTATGTCGTTGTCCGTATTTGCAGTACAGCATTCCTTCTACTGCAGATAAGTCGTCTGAAAACTGAATGCCAAGATCTTGGTAATGATTTGCAGCAGATTTTCCCGTAGTCTATTGGGAGGCTGGCATACTTTACTCAAGTGATCTAAACTATTCTATTTTAGAGTGTTATCCCACGATTTTTCAAATTTGAGCAACTTGGCAACAATGCAGAATCATTGGCTGACAAATTCGCAAGAAGACAAATTGAATGCTATTGGCCGATCCAACCGGATTTAGCAAAAATTGAGAAATCAAGCGAAGACAAGTCTTGTCGATTCGACGAGCCGGTGGGTCTGCACAACCCAGGACACCGTAACCTCCTAGCTGGGCGTAATCTGCGCCTGGTGACCTGTAAATGCGCTCGCGCGCTGCCGTCCATCCTTTGGAGGAGGGCACAGGGTATTGCACGGAGACTGCCCCGCTCAGGCGAGTCTCTGGAGAGTTTGGAGCTTGGTACTTGTTGGGAACAACACTCAACTGAACCCCGGCTGGGGTGAACCGCAAAGGGAACCGACAGGAACCCTGCGCAAGCCCAACATTGCCGACCTGACTGGGCGAATTGTTGTGCTGTTGCGTGGAAGCCGAACTAACGACGTTTTCTGTGAATCACAACACCACACTGGCGCCTGTCAAACGATTCTGAATTGGGACGTCGGATTTTCAGTAGAAGAGCGCTACGTCGACCTCGATGTCCTTGAACTGGAGTGAAAACGAAGGAGGAAATGCCGTGATATCTCTGCCAAAAGTGCGCTTGAGGGAATTTAACCGTTGTGCTAGCTCCTGTGGGCTGCGTTTCCACCGATACATCTTTTGAGCCACATGACGCCAAACAATCTGGACCCCTTGGTCTGCATACGGGCATGCTAACTGCACTAGCAGCTGGTCTTCATCCTCCAGGATTGTAGTGCGAGGCATTGGGCCACTTTACTACTCAGTATGATCACAGATTCGCCGGCTTTGTATGTCGTTGTCCGTATTTGCAGTACAGCATTCCTTCCACTGCAGATAAGTCGTCTGAAAACGGAATACCAAGATCTTGGTAATGATTTGCAGCAGATTTTCCCGTAGTCTATTGGGAGGCTGGCATACTTTACTCAAGTGATCTAAACTATTCTATTTTAGAGTGTTATCCCACGATTTTTCAAATTTGAGCAACTTGGCAACAATGCAGAATCATTGGCTGACAAATTCGCAAGAAGACAAATTGAATGCTATTGGCCGATCCAACCGGATTTAGCAAAAATTGAGAAATCAAGCGAAGACAAGTCTTGTCGATTCGACGAGCCGGTGGGTCTGCACAACCCAGGACACCGTAACCTCCTAGCTGGGCGTAATCTGCGCCTGGTGACCTGTAAATGCGCTCGCGCTGCCGTCCATCCTTTGGAGGAGGGCACAGGGTATTGCACGGAGACTGCCCCGCTCAGGCGAGTCTCTGGAGAGTTTGGAGCTTGGTACTTGTTGGGAACAACACTCAACTGAACCCCGGCTGGGGTGAACCGCAAAGGGAACCGACAGGAACCCTGCGCAAGCCCAACATTGCCGACCTGACTGGGCGAATTGTTGTGCTGTTGCGTGGAAGCCGAACTAACGACGTTTTCTGTGAATCACAACACCACACTGTCGCCTGTCAAACGATTCTGAATTGGGACGTCGGATTTTCAGTAGAAGAGCGCTACGTCGACCTCGATGCCCTTGAACTGGAGTGAAAACGAAGGAGGAAATGCCGTGATATCTCTGCCAAAAGTGCGCTTGAGGGAATTTAACCGTTGTGCTAGCTCCTGTGGGCTGCGTTTCCACCGATACATCTTTTGAGCCACATGACGCCAAACAATCTGGACCCCTTGGTCTGCATACGGGCATGCTAACTGCACTAGCAGCTGGTCTTCATCCTCCAGGATTGTAGTGCGAGGCATTGGGCCACTTTACTACTCAGTATGATCACAGATTCGCCGGCTTTGTATGTCGTTGTCCGTATTTGCAGTACAGCATTCCTTCCACTGCAGATAAGTCGTCTGAAAACTGAATGCCAAGATCTTGGTAATGATTTGCAGCAGATTTTCCCGTAGTCTATTTGGAGGCTGGCATACTTTACTCAAGTGATCTAAACTATTCTATTTTAGAGTGTTATCCCACGATTTTTCAAATTTGAGCAACTTGGCAACAATGCAGAATCATTGGCTGAAAAGTTCGCAATAAGATACCCCGTGGTTAAATTGAATGCTATTGGTCGATCCAACCGGATTTAGCAAAAATTTAGAAATCAAGCGAAGACAAGTCTTGTCGATTCGACGAGCCGGTGGGTCTGCACAACCCAGGACACCGTAACCTCCTAGCTGGGCGTAATCTGCGCCTGGTGACCTGTAAACGCGCTCGCGCGCTGCCGTCCATCCTTTGGAGGAGGGCACAGGGTATTGCACGGAGACTGCCCCGCTCAGGCGAGTCTCTGGAGAGTTTGGAGCTTGGTACTTGTTGGGAACAACACTCAACTGAACCCCGGCTGGGGTGAACCGCAAAGGGAACCGACAGGAACCCTGCGCAAGCCCAACATTGCCGACCTGACTGGGCGAATTGTTGTGCTGTTGCGTGGAAGCCGAACTAACGACGTTTTCTGTGAATCACAACACCACACTGGCGCCTGTCAAACGATTCTGAATTGGGACGTCGGATTTTCAGTAGAAGAGCGCTACGTCGACCTCGATGCCCTTGAACTGGAGCGAAAACGAAGGAGGAAATGCCGTGATATCTCTGCCAAAAGTGCGCTTGAGGGAATTTAACCGTTGTGCTAGCTCCTGTGGGCTGCGTTTCCACCGATACATCTTTTGAGCCACATGACGCCAAACAATCTGGACCCCTTGGTCTGCATACGGGCGTGCTAGCTGCACTAGCAGCTGGTCTTCATCCTCCAGGATTGTAGTGCGAGGCATTGGGCCACTTTACTACTCAGTATGATCACAGATTCGCCGGCTTTGTATGTCGTTGTCCGTATTTGCAGTACAGCATTCCTTCCACTGCAGATAAGTCGTCTGAAAACTGAATGCCAAGATCTTGGTAATGATTTGCAGCAGATTTTCCCGTAGTCTATTTGGAGGCTGGCATACTTTACTCAAGTGATCTAAACTATTCTATTTTAGAGTGTTATCCCACGCTTTTTCAAATTTGAGCAACTTGGCAACAATGCAGAATCATTGGCTGAAAAGTTCGCAATAAGATACCCGTGGTTAAATTGAATGCTATTGGTCGATCCAACCGGATTTAGCAAAAATTTAGAAATCAAGCGAAGACAAGTCTTGTCGATTCGACGAGCCGGTGGGTCTGCACAACCCAGGACACCGTAACCTCCTAGCTGGGCGTAATCTGCGCCTGGTGACCTGTAAACGCGCTCGCGCGCTGCCGTCCATCCTTTGGAGGAGGGCACAGGGTATTGCACGGAGACTGCCCCGCTCAGGCGAGTCTCTGGAGAGTTTGGAGCTTGGTACTTGTTGGGAACAACACTCAACTGAACCCCGGCTGGGGTGAACCGCAAAGGGAACCGACAGGAACCCTGCGCAAGCCCAACATTGCCGACCTGACTGGGCGAATTGTTGTGCTGTTGCGTGGAAGCCGAACTAACGACGTTTTCTGTGAATCACAACACCACACTGGCGCCTGTCAAACGATTCTGAATTGGGACGTCGGATTTTCAGTAGAAGAGCGCTACGTCGACCTCGATGCCCTTGAACTGGAGCGAAAACGAAGGAGGAAATGCCGTGATATCTCTGCCAAAAGTGCGCTTGAGGGAATTTAACCGTTGTGCTAGCTCCTGTGGGCTGCGTTTCCACCGATACATCTTTTGAGCCACATGACGCCAAACAATCTGGACCCCTTGGTCTGCATACGGGCGTGCTAGCTGCACTAGCAGCTGGTCTTCATCCTCCAGGATTGTAGTGCGAGGCATTGGGCCACTTTACTACTCAGTATGATCACAGATTCGCCGGCTTTGTATGTCGTTGTCCGTATTTGCAGTACAGCATTCCTTCCACTGCAGATAAGTCGTCTGAAAACTGAATGCCAAGATCTTGGTAATGATTTGCAGCAGATTTTCCCGTAGTCTATTTGGAGGCTGGCATACTTTACTCAAGTGATCTAAACTATTCTATTTTAGAGTGTTATCCCACGCTTTTTCAAATTTGAGCAACTTGGCAACAATGCAGAATCATTGGCTGAAAAGTTCGCAATAAGATACCCGTGGTTAAATTGAATGCTATTGGTCGATCCAACCGGATTTAGCAAAAATTTAGAAATCAAGCGAAGACAAGTCTTGTCGATTCGACGAGCCGGTGGGTCTGCACAACCCAGGACACCGTAACCTCCTAGCTGGGCGTAATCTGCGCCTGGTGACCTGTAAACGCGCTCGCGCGCTGCCGTCCATCCTTTGGAGGAGGGCACAGGGTATTGCACGGAGACTGCCCCGCTCAGGCGAGTCTCTGGAGAGTTTGGAGCTTGGTACTTGTTGGGAACAACACTCAACTGAACCCCGGCTGGGGTGAACCGCAAAGGGAACCGACAGGAACCCTGCGCAAGCCCAACATTGCCGACCTGACTCGACGAATTGTTGTGCTGTTGCGTGGAAGCCGAACTAACGACGTTTTCTGTGAATCACAACACCACACTGGCGCCTGTCAAACGATTCTGAATTGGGACGTCGGATTTTCAGTAGAAGAGCGCTACGTCGACCTCGATGCCCTTGAACTGGAGCGAAAACGAAGGAGGAAATGCCGTGATATCTCTGCCAAAAGTGCGCTTGAGGGAATTTAACCGTTGTGCTAGCTCCTGTGGGCTGCGTTTCCACCGATACATCTTTTGAGCCACATGACGCCAAACAATCTGGACCCCTTGGTCTGCATACGGGCGTGCTAGCTGCACTAGCAGCTGGTCTTCATCCTCCAGGATTGTAGTGCGAGGCATTGGGCCACTTTACTACTCAGTATGATCACAGATTCGCCGGCTTTGTATGTCGTTGTCCGTATTTGCAGTACAGCATTCCTTCCACTGCAGATAAGTCGTCTGAAAACTGAATGCCAAGATCTTGGTAATGATTTGCAGCAGATTTTCCCGTAGTCTATTTGGAGGCTGGCATACTTTACTCAAGTGATCTAAACTATTCTATTTTAGAGTGTTATCCCACGCTTTTTCAAATTTGAGCAACTTGGCAACAATGCAGAATCATTGGCTGAAAAGTTCGCAATAAGATACCCCGTGGTTAAATTGAATGCTATTGGTCGATCCAACCGGATTTAGCAAAAATTTAGAAATCAAGCGAAGACAAGTCTTGTCGATTCGACGAGCCGGTGGGTCTGCACAACCCAGGACACCGTAACCTCCTAGCTGGGCGTAATCTGCGCCTGGTGACCTGTAAACGCGCTCGCGCGCTGCCGTCCATCCTTTGGAGGAGGGCACAGGGTATTGCACGGAGACTGCCCCGCTCAGGCGAGTCTCTGGAGAGTTTGGAGCTTGGTACTTGTTGGGAACAACACTCAACTGAACCCCGGCTGGGGTGAACCGCAAAGGGAACCGACAGGAACCCTGCGCAAGCCCAACATTGCCGACCTGACTCGACGAATTGTTGTGCTGTTGCGTGGAAGCCGAACTAACGACGTTTTCTGTGAATCACAACACCACACTGGCGCCTGTCAAACGATTCTGAATTGGGACGTCGGATTTTCAGTAGAAGAGCGCTACGTCGACCTCGATGCCCTTGAACTGGAGCGAAAACGAAGGAGGAAATGCCGTGATATCTCTGCCAAAAGTGCGCTTGAGGGAATTTAACCGTTGTGCTAGCTCCTGTGGGCTGCGTTTCCACCGATACATCTTTTGAGCCACATGACGCCAAACAATCTGGACCCCTTGGTCTGCATACGGGCGTGCTAGCTGCACTAGCAGCTGGTCTTCATCCTCCAGGATTGTAGTGCGAGGCATTGGGCCACTTTACTACTCAGTATGATCACAGATTCGCCGGCTTTGTATGTCGTTGTCCGTATTTGCAGTACAGCATTCCTTCCACTGCAGATAAGTCGTCTGAAAACTGAATGCCAAGATCTTGGTAATGATTTGCAGCAGATTTTCCCGTAGTCTATTTGGAGGCTGGCATACTTTACTCAAGTGATCTAAACTATTCTATTTTAGAGTGTTATCCCACGCTTTTTCAAATTTGAGCAACTTGGCAACAATGCAGAATCATTGGCTGAAAAGTTCGCAATAAGATACCCCGTGGTTAAATTGAATGCTATTGGTCGATCCAACCGGATTTAGCAAAAATTTAGAAATCAAGCGAAGACAAGTCTTGTCGATTCGACGAGCCGGTGGGTCTGCACAACCCAGGACACCGTAACCTCCTAGCTGGGCGTAATCTGCGCCTGGTGACCTGTAAACGCGCTCGCGCGCTGCCGTCCATCCTTTGGAGGAGGGCACAGGGTATTGCACGGAGACTGCCCCGCTCAGGCGAGTCTCTGGAGAGTTTGGAGCTTGGTACTTGTTGGGAACAACACTCAACTGAACCCCGGCTGGGGTGAACCGCAAAGGGAACCGACAGGAACCCTGCGCAAGCCCAACATTGCCGACCTGACTGGGCGAATTGTTGTGCTGTTGCGTGGAAGCCGAACTAACGACGTTTTCTGTGAATCACAACACCACACTGGCGCCTGTCAAACGATTCTGAATTGGGACGTCGGATTTTCAGTAGAAGAGCGCTACGTCGACCTCGATGCCCTTGAACTGGAGCGAAAACGAAGGAGGAAATGCCGTGATATCTCTGCCAAAAGTGCGCTTGAGGGAATTTAACCGTTGTGCTAGCTCCTGTGGGCTGCGTTTCCACCGATACATCTTTTGAGCCACATGACGCCAAACAATCTGGACCCCTTGGTCTGCATACGGGCGTGCTAGCTGCACTAGCAGCTGGTCTTCATCCTCCAGGATTGTAGTGCGAGGCATTGGGCCACTTTACTACTCAGTATGATCACAGATTCGCCGGCTTTGTATGTCGTTGTCCGTATTTGCAGTACAGCATTCCTTCCACTGCAGATAAGTCGTCTGAAAACTGAATGCCAAGATCTTGGTAATGATTTGCAGCAGATTTTCCCGTAGTCTATTTGGAGGCTGGCATACTTTACTCAAGTGATCTAAACTATTCTATTTTAGAGTGTTATCCCACGCTTTTTCAAATTTGAGCAACTTGGCAACAATGCAGAATCATTGGCTGAAAAGTTCGCAATAAGATACCCCGTGGTTAAATTGAATGCTATTGGTCGATCCAACCGGATTTAGCAAAAATTTAGAAATCAAGCGAAGACAAGTCTTGTCGATTCGACGAGCCGGTGGGTCTGCACAACCCAGGACACCGTAACCTCCTAGCTGGGCGTAATCTGCGCCTGGTGACCTGTAAACGCGCTCGCGCGCTGCCGTCCATCCTTTGGAGGAGGGCACAGGGTATTGCACGGAGACTGCCCCGCTCAGGCGAGTCTCTGGAGAGTTTGGAGCTTGGTACTTGTTGGGAACAACACTCAACTGAACCCCGGCTGGGGTGAACCGCAAAGGGAACCGACAGGAACCCTGCGCAAGCCCAACATTGCCGACCTGACTGGGCGAATTGTTGTGCTGTTGCGTGGAAGCCGAACTAACGACGTTTTCTGTGAATCACAACACCACACTGGCGCCTGTCAAACGATTCTGAATTGGGACGTCGGATTTTCAGTAGAAGAGCGCTACGTCGACCTCGATGCCCTTGAACTGGAGCGAAAACGAAGGAGGAAATGCCGTGATATCTCTGCCAAAAGTGCGCTTGAGGGAATTTAACCGTTGTGCTAGCTCCTGTGGGCTGCGTTTCCACCGATACATCTTTTGAGCCACATGACGCCAAACAATCTGGACCCCTTGGTCTGCATACGGGCGTGCTAGCTGCACTAGCAGCTGGTCTTCATCCTCCAGGATTGTAGTGCGAGGCATTGGGCCACTTTACTACTCAGTATGATCACAGATTCGCCGGCTTTGTATGTCGTTGTCCGTATTTGCAGTACAGCATTCCTTCCACTGCAGATAAGTCGTCTGAAAACTGAATGCCAAGATCTTGGTAATGATTTGCAGCAGATTTTCCCGTAGTCTATTTGGAGGCTGGCATACTTTACTCAAGTGATCTAAACTATTCTATTTTAGAGTGTTATCCCACGCTTTTTCAAATTTGAGCAACTTGGCAACAATGCAGAATCATTGGCTGAAAAGTTCGCAATAAGATACCCCGTGGTTAAATTGAATGCTATTGGTCGATCCAACCGGATTTAGCAAAAATTTAGAAATCAAGCGAAGACAAGTCTTGTCGATTCGACGAGCCGGTGGGTCTGCACAACCCAGGACACCGTAACCTCCTAGCTGGGCGTAATCTGCGCCTGGTGACCTGTAAACGCGCTCGCGCGCTGCCGTCCATCCTTTGGAGGAGGGCACAGGGTATTGCACGGAGACTGCCCCGCTCAGGCGAGTCTCTGGAGAGTTTGGAGCTTGGTACTTGTTGGGAACAACACTCAACTGAACCCCGGCTGGGGTGAACCGCAAAGGGAACCGACAGGAACCCTGCGCAAGCCCAACATTGCCGACCTGACTCGACGAATTGTTGTGCTGTTGCGTGGAAGCCGAACTAACGACGTTTTCTGTGAATCACAACACCACACTGGCGCCTGTCAAACGATTCTGAATTGGGACGTCGGATTTTCAGTAGAAGAGCGCTACGTCGACCTCGATGCCCTTGAACTGGAGCGAAAACGAAGGAGGAAATGCCGTGATATCTCTGCCAAAAGTGCGCTTGAGGGAATTTAACCGTTGTGCTAGCTCCTGTGGGCTGCGTTTCCACCGATACATCTTTTGAGCCACATGACGCCAAACAATCTGGACCCCTTGGTCTGCATACGGGCGTGCTAGCTGCACTAGCAGCTGGTCTTCATCCTCCAGGATTGTAGTGCGAGGCATTGGGCCACTTTACTACTCAGTATGATCACAGATTCGCCGGCTTTGTATGTCGTTGTCCGTATTTGCAGTACAGCATTCCTTCCACTGCAGATAAGTCGTCTGAAAACTGAATGCCAAGATCTTGGTAATGATTTGCAGCAGATTTTCCCGTAGTCTATTTGGAGGCTGGCATACTTTACTCAAGTGATCTAAACTATTCTATTTTAGAGTGTTATCCCACGCTTTTTCAAATTTGAGCAACTTGGCAACAATGCAGAATCATTGGCTGAAAAGTTCGCAATAAGATACCCCGTGGTTAAATTGAATGCTATTGGTCGATCCAACCGGATTTAGCAAAAATTTAGAAATCAAGCGAAGACAAGTCTTGTCGATTCGACGAGCCGGTGGGTCTGCACAACCCAGGACACCGTAACCTCCTAGCTGGGCGTAATCTGCGCCTGGTGACCTGTAAACGCGCTCGCGCGCTGCCGTCCATCCTTTGGAGGAGGGCACAGGGTATTGCACGGAGACTGCCCCGCTCAGGCGAGTCTCTGGAGAGTTTGGAGCTTGGTACTTGTTGGGAACAACACTCAACTGAACCCCGGCTGGGGTGAACCGCAAAGGGAACCGACAGGAACCCTGCGCAAGCCCAACATTGCCGACCTGACTCGGCGAATTGTTGTGCTGTTGCGTGGAAGCCGAACTAACGACGTTTTCTGTGAATCACAACACCACACTGGCGCCTGTCAAACGATTCTGAATTGGGACGTCGGATTTTCAGTAGAAGAGCGCTACGTCGACCTCGATGCCCTTGAACTGGAGCGAAAACGAAGGAGGAAATGCCGTGATATCTCTGCCAAAAGTGCGCTTGAGGGAATTTAACCGTTGTGCTAGCTCCTGTGGGCTGCGTTTCCACCGATACATCTTTTGAGCCACATGACGCCAAACAATCTGGACCCCTTGGTCTGCATACGGGCGTGCTAGCTGCACTAGCAGCTGGTCTTCATCCTCCAGGATTGTAGTGCGAGGCATTGGGCCACTTTACTACTCAGTATGATCACAGATTCGCCGGCTTTGTATGTCGTTGTCCGTATTTGCAGTACAGCATTCCTTCCACTGCAGATAAGTCGTCTGAAAACTGAATGCCAAGATCTTGGTAATGATTTGCAGCAGATTTTCCCGTAGTCTATTTGGAGGCTGGCATACTTTACTCAAGTGATCTAAACTATTCTATTTTAGAGTGTTATCCCACGCTTTTTCAAATTTGAGCAACTTGGCAACAATGCAGAATCATTGGCTGAAAAGTTCGCAATAAGATACCCCGTGGTTAAATTGAATGCTATTGGTCGATCCAACCGGATTTAGCAAAAATTTAGAAATCAAGCGAAGACAAGTCTTGTCGATTCGACGAGCCGGTGGGTCTGCACAACCCAGGACACCGTAACCTCCTAGCTGGGCGTAATCTGCGCCTGGTGACCTGTAAACGCGCTCGCGCGCTGCCGTCCATCCTTTGGAGGAGGGCACAGGGTATTGCACGGAGACTGCCCCGCTCAGGCGAGTCTCTGGAGAGTTTGGAGCTTGGTACTTGTTGGGAACAACACTCAACTGAACCCCGGCTGGGGTGAACCGCAAAGGGAACCGACAGGAACCCTGCGCAAGCCCAACATTGCCGACCTGACTCGACGAATTGTTGTGCTGTTGCGTGGAAGCCGAACTAACGACGTTTTCTGTGAATCACAACACCACACTGGCGCCTGTCAAACGATTCTGAATTGGGACGTCGGATTTTCAGTAGAAGAGCGCTACGTCGACCTCGATGCCCTTGAACTGGAGCGAAAACGAAGGAGGAAATGCCGTGATATCTCTGCCAAAAGTGCGCTTGAGGGAATTTAACCGTTGTGCTAGCTCCTGTGGGCTGCGTTTCCACCGATACATCTTTTGAGCCACATGACGCCAAACAATCTGGACCCCTTGGTCTGCATACGGGCGTGCTAGCTGCACTAGCAGCTGGTCTTCATCCTCCAGGATTGTAGTGCGAGGCATTGGGCCACTTTACTACTCAGTATGATCACAGATTCGCCGGCTTTGTATGTCGTTGTCCGTATTTGCAGTACAGCATTCCTTCCACTGCAGATAAGTCGTCTGAAAACTGAATGCCAAGATCTTGGTAATGATTTGCAGCAGATTTTCCCGTAGTCTATTTGGAGGCTGGCATACTTTACTCAAGTGATCTAAACTATTCTATTTTAGAGTGTTATCCCACGCTTTTTCAAATTTGAGCAACTTGGCAACAATGCAGAATCATTGGCTGAAAAGTTCGCAATAAGATACCCCGTGGTTAAATTGAATGCTATTGGTCGATCCAACCGGATTTAGCAAAAATTTAGAAATCAAGCGAAGACAAGTCTTGTCGATTCGACGAGCCGGTGGGTCTGCACAACCCAGGACACCGTAACCTCCTAGCTGGGCGTAATCTGCGCCTGGTGACCTGTAAACGCGCTCGCGCGCTGCCGTCCATCCTTTGGAGGAGGGCACAGGGTATTGCACGGAGACTGCCCCGCTCAGGCGAGTCTCTGGAGAGTTTGGAGCTTGGTACTTGTTGGGAACAACACTCAACTGAACCCCGGCTGGGGTGAACCGCAAAGGGAACCGACAGGAACCCTGCGCAAGCCCAACATTGCCGACCTGACTCGACGAATTGTTGTGCTGTTGCGTGGAAGCCGAACTAACGACGTTTTCTGTGAATCACAACACCACACTGGCGCCTGTCAAACGATTCTGAATTGGGACGTCGGATTTTCAGTAGAAGAGCGCTACGTCGACCTCGATGCCCTTGAACTGGAGCGAAAACGAAGGAGGAAATGCCGTGATATCTCTGCCAAAAGTGCGCTTGAGGGAATTTAACCGTTGTGCTAGCTCCTGTGGGCTGCGTTTCCACCGATACATCTTTTGAGCCACATGACGCCAAACAATCTGGACCCCTTGGTCTGCATACGGGCGTGCTAGCTGCACTAGCAGCTGGTCTTCATCCTCCAGGATTGTAGTGCGAGGCATTGGGCCACTTTACTACTCAGTATGATCACAGATTCGCCGGCTTTGTATGTCGTTGTCCGTATTTGCAGTACAGCATTCCTTCCACTGCAGATAAGTCGTCTGAAAACTGAATGCCAAGATCTTGGTAATGATTTGCAGCAGATTTTCCCGTAGTCTATTTGGAGGCTGGCATACTTTACTCAAGTGATCTAAACTATTCTATTTTAGAGTGTTATCCCACGCTTTTTCAAATTTGAGCAACTTGGCAACAATGCAGAATCATTGGCTGAAAAGTTCGCAATAAGATACCCGTGGTTAAATTGAATGCTATTGGTCGATCCAACCGGATTTAGCAAAAATTTAGAAATCAAGCGAAGACAAGTCTTGTCGATTCGACGAGCCGGTGGGTCTGCACAACCCAGGACACCGTAACCTCCTAGCTGGGCGTAATCTGCGCCTGGTGACCTGTAAACGCGCTCGCGCGCTGCCGTCCATCCTTTGGAGGAGGGCACAGGGTATTGCACGGAGACTGCCCCGCTCAGGCGAGTCTCTGGAGAGTTTGGAGCTTGGTACTTGTTGGGAACAACACTCAACTGAACCCCGGCTGGGGTGAACCGCAAAGGGAACCGACAGGAACCCTGCGCAAGCCCAACATTGCCGACCTGACTCGACGAATTGTTGTGCTGTTGCGTGGAAGCCGAACTAACGACGTTTTCTGTGAATCACAACACCACACTGGCGCCTGTCAAACGATTCTGAATTGGGACGTCGGATTTTCAGTAGAAGAGCGCTACGTCGACCTCGATGCCCTTGAACTGGAGCGAAAACGAAGGAGGAAATGCCGTGATATCTCTGCCAAAAGTGCGCTTGAGGGAATTTAACCGTTGTGCTAGCTCCTGTGGGCTGCGTTTCCACCGATACATCTTTTGAGCCACATGACGCCAAACAATCTGGACCCCTTGGTCTGCATACGGGCGTGCTAGCTGCACTAGCAGCTGGTCTTCATCCTCCAGGATTGTAGTGCGAGGCATTGGGCCACTTTACTACTCAGTATGATCACAGATTCGCCGGCTTTGTATGTCGTTGTCCGTATTTGCAGTACAGCATTCCTTCCACTGCAGATAAGTCGTCTGAAAACTGAATGCCAAGATCTTGGTAATGATTTGCAGCAGATTTTCCCGTAGTCTATTTGGAGGCTGGCATACTTTACTCAAGTGATCTAAACTATTCTATTTTAGAGTGTTATCCCACGCTTTTTCAAATTTGAGCAACTTGGCAACAATGCAGAATCATTGGCTGAAAAGTTCGCAATAAGATACCCCGTGGTTAAATTGAATGCTATTGGTCGATCCAACCGGATTTAGCAAAAATTTAGAAATCAAGCGAAGACAAGTCTTGTCGATTCGACGAGCCGGTGGGTCTGCACAACCCAGGACACCGTAACCTCCTAGCTGGGCGTAATCTGCGCCTGGTGACCTGTAAACGCGCTCGCGCGCTGCCGTCCATCCTTTGGAGGAGGGCACAGGGTATTGCACGGAGACTGCCCCGCTCAGGCGAGTCTCTGGAGAGTTTGGAGCTTGGTACTTGTTGGGAACAACACTCAACTGAACCCCGGCTGGGGTGAACCGCAAAGGGAACCGACAGGAACCCTGCGCAAGCCCAACATTGCCGACCTGACTCGACGAATTGTTGTGCTGTTGCGTGGAAGCCGAACTAACGACGTTTTCTGTGAATCACAACACCACACTGGCGCCTGTCAAACGATTCTGAATTGGGACGTCGGATTTTCAGTAGAAGAGCGCTACGTCGACCTCGATGCCCTTGAACTGGAGCGAAAACGAAGGAGGAAATGCCGTGATATCTCTGCCAAAAGTGCGCTTGAGGGAATTTAACCGTTGTGCTAGCTCCTGTGGGCTGCGTTTCCACCGATACATCTTTTGAGCCACATGACGCCAAACAATCTGGACCCCTTGGTCTGCATACGGGCGTGCTAGCTGCACTAGCAGCTGGTCTTCATCCTCCAGGATTGTAGTGCGAGGCATTGGGCCACTTTACTACTCAGTATGATCACAGATTCGCCGGCTTTGTATGTCGTTGTCCGTATTTGCAGTACAGCATTCCTTCCACTGCAGATAAGTCGTCTGAAAACTGAATGCCAAGATCTTGGTAATGATTTGCAGCAGATTTTCCCGTAGTCTATTTGGAGGCTGGCATACTTTACTCAAGTGATCTAAACTATTCTATTTTAGAGTGTTATCCCACGCTTTTTCAAATTTGAGCAACTTGGCAACAATGCAGAATCATTGGCTGAAAAGTTCGCAATAAGATACCCGTGGTTAAATTGAATGCTATTGGTCGATCCAACCGGATTTAGCAAAAATTTAGAAATCAAGCGAAGACAAGTCTTGTCGATTCGACGAGCCGGTGGGTCTGCACAACCCAGGACACCGTAACCTCCTAGCTGGGCGTAATCTGCGCCTGGTGACCTGTAAACGCGCTCGCGCGCTGCCGTCCATCCTTTGGAGGAGGGCACAGGGTATTGCACGGAGACTGCCCCGCTCAGGCGAGTCTCTGGAGAGTTTGGAGCTTGGTACTTGTTGGGAACAACACTCAACTGAACCCCGGCTGGGGTGAACCGCAAAGGGAACCGACAGGAACCCTGCGCAAGCCCAACATTGCCGACCTGACTCGACGAATTGTTGTGCTGTTGCGTGGAAGCCGAACTAACGACGTTTTCTGTGAATCACAACACCACACTGGCGCCTGTCAAACGATTCTGAATTGGGACGTCGGATTTTCAGTAGAAGAGCGCTACGTCGACCTCGATGCCCTTGAACTGGAGCGAAAACGAAGGAGGAAATGCCGTGATATCTCTGCCAAAAGTGCGCTTGAGGGAATTTAACCGTTGTGCTAGCTCCTGTGGGCTGCGTTTCCACCGATACATCTTTTGAGCCACATGACGCCAAACAATCTGGACCCCTTGGTCTGCATACGGGCGTGCTAGCTGCACTAGCAGCTGGTCTTCATCCTCCAGGATTGTAGTGCGAGGCATTGGGCCACTTTACTACTCAGTATGATCACAGATTCGCCGGCTTTGTATGTCGTTGTCCGTATTTGCAGTACAGCATTCCTTCCACTGCAGATAAGTCGTCTGAAAACTGAATGCCAAGATCTTGGTAATGATTTGCAGCAGATTTTCCCGTAGTCTATTTGGAGGCTGGCATACTTTACTCAAGTGATCTAAACTATTCTATTTTAGAGTGTTATCCCACGCTTTTTCAAATTTGAGCAACTTGGCAACAATGCAGAATCATTGGCTGAAAAGTTCGCAATAAGATACCCCGTGGTTAAATTGAATGCTATTGGTCGATCCAACCGGATTTAGCAAAAATTTAGAAATCAAGCGAAGACAAGTCTTGTCGATTCGACGAGCCGGTGGGTCTGCACAACCCAGGACACCGTAACCTCCTAGCTGGGCGTAATCTGCGCCTGGTGACCTGTAAACGCGCTCGCGCGCTGCCGTCCATCCTTTGGAGGAGGGCACAGGGTATTGCACGGAGACTGCCCCGCTCAGGCGAGTCTCTGGAGAGTTTGGAGCTTGGTACTTGTTGGGAACAACACTCAACTGAACCCCGGCTGGGGTGAACCGCAAAGGGAACCGACAGGAACCCTGCGCAAGCCCAACATTGCCGACCTGACTCGACGAATTGTTGTGCTGTTGCGTGGAAGCCGAACTAACGACGTTTTCTGTGAATCACAACACCACACTGGCGCCTGTCAAACGATTCTGAATTGGGACGTCGGATTTTCAGTAGAAGAGCGCTACGTCGACCTCGATGCCCTTGAACTGGAGCGAAAACGAAGGAGGAAATGCCGTGATATCTCTGCCAAAAGTGCGCTTGAGGGAATTTAACCGTTGTGCTAGCTCCTGTGGGCTGCGTTTCCACCGATACATCTTTTGAGCCACATGACGCCAAACAATCTGGACCCCTTGGTCTGCATACGGGCGTGCTAGCTGCACTAGCAGCTGGTCTTCATCCTCCAGGATTGTAGTGCGAGGCATTGGGCCACTTTACTACTCAGTATGATCACAGATTCGCCGGCTTTGTATGTCGTTGTCCGTATTTGCAGTACAGCATTCCTTCCACTGCAGATAAGTCGTCTGAAAACTGAATGCCAAGATCTTGGTAATGATTTGCAGCAGATTTTCCCGTAGTCTATTTGGAGGCTGGCATACTTTACTCAAGTGATCTAAACTATTCTATTTTAGAGTGTTATCCCACGCTTTTTCAAATTTGAGCAACTTGGCAACAATGCAGAATCATTGGCTGAAAAGTTCGCAATAAGATACCCCGTGGTTAAATTGAATGCTATTGGTCGATCCAACCGGATTTAGCAAAAATTTAGAAATCAAGCGAAGACAAGTCTTGTCGATTCGACGAGCCGGTGGGTCTGCACAACCCAGGACACCGTAACCTCCTAGCTGGGCGTAATCTGCGCCTGGTGACCTGTAAACGCGCTCGCGCGCTGCCGTCCATCCTTTGGAGGAGGGCACAGGGTATTGCACGGAGACTGCCCCGCTCAGGCGAGTCTCTGGAGAGTTTGGAGCTTGGTACTTGTTGGGAACAACACTCAACTGAACCCCGGCTGGGGTGAACCGCAAAGGGAACCGACAGGAACCCTGCGCAAGCCCAACATTGCCGACCTGACTCGACGAATTGTTGTGCTGTTGCGTGGAAGCCGAACTAACGACGTTTTCTGTGAATCACAACACCACACTGGCGCCTGTCAAACGATTCTGAATTGGGACGTCGGATTTTCAGTAGAAGAGCGCTACGTCGACCTCGATGCCCTTGAACTGGAGCGAAAACGAAGGAGGAAATGCCGTGATATCTCTGCCAAAAGTGCGCTTGAGGGAATTTAACCGTTGTGCTAGCTCCTGTGGGCTGCGTTTCCACCGATACATCTTTTGAGCCACATGACGCCAAACAATCTGGACCCCTTGGTCTGCATACGGGCGTGCTAGCTGCACTAGCAGCTGGTCTTCATCCTCCAGGATTGTAGTGCGAGGCATTGGGCCACTTTACTACTCAGTATGATCACAGATTCGCCGGCTTTGTATGTCGTTGTCCGTATTTGCAGTACAGCATTCCTTCCACTGCAGATAAGTCGTCTGAAAACTGAATGCCAAGATCTTGGTAATGATTTGCAGCAGATTTTCCCGTAGTCTATTTGGAGGCTGGCATACTTTACTCAAGTGATCTAAACTATTCTATTTTAGAGTGTTATCCCACGCTTTTTCAAATTTGAGCAACTTGGCAACAATGCAGAATCATTGGCTGAAAAGTTCGCAATAAGATACCCCGTGGTTAAATTGAATGCTATTGGTCGATCCAACCGGATTTAGCAAAAATTTAGAAATCAAGCGAAGACAAGTCTTGTCGATTCGACGAGCCGGTGGGTCTGCACAACCCAGGACACCGTAACCTCCTAGCTGGGCGTAATCTGCGCCTGGTGACCTGTAAACGCGCTCGCGCGCTGCCGTCCATCCTTTGGAGGAGGGCACAGGGTATTGCACGGAGACTGCCCCGCTCAGGCGAGTCTCTGGAGAGTTTGGAGCTTGGTACTTGTTGGGAACAACACTCAACTGAACCCCGGCTGGGGTGAACCGCAAAGGGAACCGACAGGAACCCTGCGCAAGCCCAACATTGCCGACCTGACTCGACGAATTGTTGTGCTGTTGCGTGGAAGCCGAACTAACGACGTTTTCTGTGAATCACAACACCACACTGGCGCCTGTCAAACGATTCTGAATTGGGACGTCGGATTTTCAGTAGAAGAGCGCTACGTCGACCTCGATGCCCTTGAACTGGAGCGAAAACGAAGGAGGAAATGCCGTGATATCTCTGCCAAAAGTGCGCTTGAGGGAATTTAACCGTTGTGCTAGCTCCTGTGGGCTGCGTTTCCACCGATACATCTTTTGAGCCACATGACGCCAAACAATCTGGACCCCTTGGTCTGCATACGGGCGTGCTAGCTGCACTAGCAGCTGGTCTTCATCCTCCAGGATTGTAGTGCGAGGCATTGGGCCACTTTACTACTCAGTATGATCACAGATTCGCCGGCTTTGTATGTCGTTGTCCGTATTTGCAGTACAGCATTCCTTCCACTGCAGATAAGTCGTCTGAAAACTGAATGCCAAGATCTTGGTAATGATTTGCAGCAGATTTTCCCGTAGTCTATTTGGAGGCTGGCATACTTTACTCAAGTGATCTAAACTATTCTATTTTAGAGTGTTATCCCACGCTTTTTCAAATTTGAGCAACTTGGCAACAATGCAGAATCATTGGCTGAAAAGTTCGCAATAAGATACCCGTGGTTAAATTGAATGCTATTGGTCGATCCAACCGGATTTAGCAAAAATTTAGAAATCAAGCGAAGACAAGTCTTGTCGATTCGACGAGCCGGTGGGTCTGCACAACCCAGGACACCGTAACCTCCTAGCTGGGCGTAATCTGCGCCTGGTGACCTGTAAACGCGCTCGCGCGCTGCCGTCCATCCTTTGGAGGAGGGCACAGGGTATTGCACGGAGACTGCCCCGCTCAGGCGAGTCTCTGGAGAGTTTGGAGCTTGGTACTTGTTGGGAACAACACTCAACTGAACCCCGGCTGGGGTGAACCGCAAAGGGAACCGACAGGAACCCTGCGCAAGCCCAACATTGCCGACCTGACTCGACGAATTGTTGTGCTGTTGCGTGGAAGCCGAACTAACGACGTTTTCTGTGAATCACAACACCACACTGGCGCCTGTCAAACGATTCTGAATTGGGACGTCGGATTTTCAGTAGAAGAGCGCTACGTCGACCTCGATGCCCTTGAACTGGAGCGAAAACGAAGGAGGAAATGCCGTGATATCTCTGCCAAAAGTGCGCTTGAGGGAATTTAACCGTTGTGCTAGCTCCTGTGGGCTGCGTTTCCACCGATACATCTTTTGAGCCACATGACGCCAAACAATCTGGACCCCTTGGTCTGCATACGGGCGTGCTAGCTGCACTAGCAGCTGGTCTTCATCCTCCAGGATTGTAGTGCGAGGCATTGGGCCACTTTACTACTCAGTATGATCACAGATTCGCCGGCTTTGTATGTCGTTGTCCGTATTTGCAGTACAGCATTCCTTCCACTGCAGATAAGTCGTCTGAAAACTGAATGCCAAGATCTTGGTAATGATTTGCAGCAGATTTTCCCGTAGTCTATTTGGAGGCTGGCATACTTTACTCAAGTGATCTAAACTATTCTATTTTAGAGTGTTATCCCACGCTTTTTCAAATTTGAGCAACTTGGCAACAATGCAGAATCATTGGCTGAAAAGTTCGCAATAAGATACCCGTGGTTAAATTGAATGCTATTGGTCGATCCAACCGGATTTAGCAAAAATTTAGAAATCAAGCGAAGACAAGTCTTGTCGATTCGACGAGCCGGTGGGTCTGCACAACCCAGGACACCGTAACCTCCTAGCTGGGCGTAATCTGCGCCTGGTGACCTGTAAACGCGCTCGCGCGCTGCCGTCCATCCTTTGGAGGAGGGCACAGGGTATTGCACGGAGACTGCCCCGCTCAGGCGAGTCTCTGGAGAGTTTGGAGCTTGGTACTTGTTGGGAACAACACTCAACTGAACCCCGGCTGGGGTGAACCGCAAAGGGAACCGACAGGAACCCTGCGCAAGCCCAACATTGCCGACCTGACTCGACGAATTGTTGTGCTGTTGCGTGGAAGCCGAACTAACGACGTTTTCTGTGAATCACAACACCACACTGGCGCCTGTCAAACGATTCTGAATTGGGACGTCGGATTTTCAGTAGAAGAGCGCTACGTCGACCTCGATGCCCTTGAACTGGAGCGAAAACGAAGGAGGAAATGCCGTGATATCTCTGCCAAAAGTGCGCTTGAGGGAATTTAACCGTTGTGCTAGCTCCTGTGGGCTGCGTTTCCACCGATACATCTTTTGAGCCACATGACGCCAAACAATCTGGACCCCTTGGTCTGCATACGGGCGTGCTAGCTGCACTAGCAGCTGGTCTTCATCCTCCAGGATTGTAGTGCGAGGCATTGGGCCACTTTACTACTCAGTATGATCACAGATTCGCCGGCTTTGTATGTCGTTGTCCGTATTTGCAGTACAGCATTCCTTCCACTGCAGATAAGTCGTCTGAAAACTGAATGCCAAGATCTTGGTAATGATTTGCAGCAGATTTTCCCGTAGTCTATTTGGAGGCTGGCATACTTTACTCAAGTGATCTAAACTATTCTATTTTAGAGTGTTATCCCACGCTTTTTCAAATTTGAGCAACTTGGCAACAATGCAGAATCATTGGCTGAAAAGTTCGCAATAAGATACCCGTGGTTAAATTGAATGCTATTGGTCGATCCAACCGGATTTAGCAAAAATTTAGAAATCAAGCGAAGACAAGTCTTGTCGATTCGACGAGCCGGTGGGTCTGCACAACCCAGGACACCGTAACCTCCTAGCTGGGCGTAATCTGCGCCTGGTGACCTGTAAACGCGCTCGCGCGCTGCCGTCCATCCTTTGGAGGAGGGCACAGGGTATTGCACGGAGACTGCCCCGCTCAGGCGAGTCTCTGGAGAGTTTGGAGCTTGGTACTTGTTGGGAACAACACTCAACTGAACCCCGGCTGGGGTGAACCGCAAAGGGAACCGACAGGAACCCTGCGCAAGCCCAACATTGCCGACCTGACTCGGCGAATTGTTGTGCTGTTGCGTGGAAGCCGAACTAACGACGTTTTCTGTGAATCACAACACCACACTGGCGCCTGTCAAACGATTCTGAATTGGGACGTCGGATTTTCAGTAGAAGAGCGCTACGTCGACCTCGATGCCCTTGAACTGGAGCGAAAACGAAGGAGGAAATGCCGTGATATCTCTGCCAAAAGTGCGCTTGAGGGAATTTAACCGTTGTGCTAGCTCCTGTGGGCTGCGTTTCCACCGATACATCTTTTGAGCCACATGACGCCAAACAATCTGGACCCCTTGGTCTGCATACGGGCGTGCTAGCTGCACTAGCAGCTGGTCTTCATCCTCCAGGATTGTAGTGCGAGGCATTGGGCCACTTTACTACTCAGTATGATCACAGATTCGCCGGCTTTGTATGTCGTTGTCCGTATTTGCAGTACAGCATTCCTTCCACTGCAGATAAGTCGTCTGAAAACTGAATGCCAAGATCTTGGTAATGATTTGCAGCAGATTTTCCCGTAGTCTATTTGGAGGCTGGCATACTTTACTCAAGTGATCTAAACTATTCTATTTTAGAGTGTTATCCCACGCTTTTTCAAATTTGAGCAACTTGGCAACAATGCAGAATCATTGGCTGAAAAGTTCGCAATAAGATACAAATTGAATGCTATTGGTCGATCCAACCGGATTTAGCAAAAATTTAGAAATCAAGCGAAGACAAGTCTTGTCGATTCGACGAGCCGGTGGGTCTGCACAACCCAGGACACCGTAACCTCCTAGCTGGGCGTAATCTGCGCCTGGTGACCTGTAAACGCGCTCGCGCGCTGCCGTCCATCCTTTGGAGGAGGGCACAGGGTATTGCACGGAGACTGCCCCGCTCAGGCGAGTCTCTGGAGAGTTTGGAGCTTGGTACTTGTTGGGAACAACACTCAACTGAACCCCGGCTGGGGTGAACCGCAAAGGGAACCGACAGGAACCCTGCGCAAGCCCAACATTGCCGACCTGACTGGGCGAATTGTTGTGCTGTTGCGTGGAAGCCGAACTAACGACGTTTTCTGTGAATCACAACACCACACTGGCGCCTGTCAAACGATTCTGAATTGGGACGTCGGATTTTCAGTAGAAGAGCGCTACGTCGACCTCGATGCCCTTGAACTGGAGCGAAAACGAAGGAGGAAATGCCGTGATATCTCTGCCAAAAGTGCGCTTGAGGGAATTTAACCGTTGTGCTAGCTCCTGTGGGCTGCGTTTCCACCGATACATCTTTTGAGCCACATGACGCCAAACAATCTGGACCCCTTGGTCTGCATACGGGCGTGCTAGCTGCACTAGCAGCTGGTCTTCATCCTCCAGGATTGTAGTGCGAGGCATTGGGCCACTTTACTACTCAGTATGATCACAGATTCGCCGGCTTTGTATGTCGTTGTCCGTATTTGCAGTACAGCATTCCTTCCACTGCAGATAAGTCGTCTGAAAACTGAATGCCAAGATCTTGGTAATGATTTGCAGCAGATTTTCCCGTAGTCTATTTGGAGGCTGGCATACTTTACTCAAGTGATCTAAACTATTCTATTTTAGAGTGTTATCCCACGATTTTTCAAATTTGAGCAACTTGGCAACAATGCAGAATCATTGGCTGAAAATTCGCAATAAGATACAAATTGAATGCTATTGGTCGATCCAACCGGATTTAGCAAAAATTTAGAAATCAAGCGAAGACAAGTCTTGTCGATTCGACGAGCCGGTGGGTCTGCACAACCCAGGACACCGTAACCTCCTAGCTGGGCGTAATCTGCGCCTGGTGACCTGTAAACGCGCTCGCGCGCTGCCGTCCATCCTTTGGAGGAGGGCACAGGGTATTGCACGGAGACTGCCCCGCTCAGGCGAGTCTCTGGAGAGTTTGGAGCTTGGTACTTGTTGGGAACAACACTCAACTGAACCCCGGCTGGGGTGAACCGCAAAGGGAACCGACAGGAACCCTGCGCAAGCCCAACATTGCCGACCTGACTGGGCGAATTGTTGTGCTGTTGCGTGGAAGCCGAACTAACGACGTTTTCTGTGAATCACAACACCACACTGGCGCCTGTCAAACGATTCTGAATTGGGACGTCGGATTTTCAGTAGAAGAGCGCTACGTCGACCTCGATGCCCTTGAACTGGAGCGAAAACGAAGGAGGAAATGCCGTGATATCTCTGCCAAAAGTGCGCTTGAGGGAATTTAACCGTTGTGCTAGCTCCTGTGGGCTGCGTTTCCACCGATACATCTTTTGAGCCACATGACGCCAAACAATCTGGACCCCTTGGTCTGCATACGGGCGTGCTAGCTGCACTAGCAGCTGGTCTTCATCCTCCAGGATTGTAGTGCGAGGCATTGGGCCACTTTACTACTCAGTATGATCACAGATTCGCCGGCTTTGTATGTCGTTGTCCGTATTTGCAGTACAGCATTCCTTCCACTGCAGATAAGTCGTCTGAAAACTGAATGCCAAGATCTTGGTAATGATTTGCAGCAGATTTTCCCGTAGTCTATTTGGAGGCTGGCATACTTTACTCAAGTGATCTAAACTATTCTATTTTAGAGTGTTATCCCACGCTTTTTCAAATTTGAGCAACTTGGCAACAATGCAGAATCATTGGCTGAAAAGTTCGCAATAAGATACAAATTGAATGCTATTGGTCGATCCAACCGGATTTAGCAAAAATTTAGAAATCAAGCGAAGACAAGTCTTGTCGATTCGACGAGCCGGTGGGTCTGCACAACCCAGGACACCGTAACCTCCTAGCTGGGCGTAATCTGCGCCTGGTGACCTGTAAACGCGCTCGCGCGCTGCCGTCCATCCTTTGGAGGAGGGCACAGGGTATTGCACGGAGACTGCCCCGCTCAGGCGAGTCTCTGGAGAGTTTGGAGCTTGGTACTTGTTGGGAACAACACTCAACTGAACCCCGGCTGGGGTGAACCGCAAAGGGAACCGACAGGAACCCTGCGCAAGCCCAACATTGCCGACCTGACTCGGCGAATTGTTGTGCTGTTGCGTGGAAGCCGAACTAACGACGTTTTCTGTGAATCACAACACCACACTGGCGCCTGTCAAACGATTCTGAATTGGGACGTCGGATTTTCAGTAGAAGAGCGCTACGTCGACCTCGATGCCCTTGAACTGGAGCGAAAACGAAGGAGGAAATGCCGTGATATCTCTGCCAAAAGTGCGCTTGAGGGAATTTAACCGTTGTGCTAGCTCCTGTGGGCTGCGTTTCCACCGATACATCTTTTGAGCCACATGACGCCAAACAATCTGGACCCCTTGGTCTGCATACGGGCGTGCTAGCTGCACTAGCAGCTGGTCTTCATCCTCCAGGATTGTAGTGCGAGGCATTGGGCCACTTTACTACTCAGTATGATCACAGATTCGCCGGCTTTGTATGTCGTTGTCCGTATTTGCAGTACAGCATTCCTTCCACTGCAGATAAGTCGTCTGAAAACTGAATGCCAAGATCTTGGTAATGATTTGCAGCAGATTTTCCCGTAGTCTATTTGGAGGCTGGCATACTTTACTCAAGTGATCTAAACTATTCTATTTTAGAGTGTTATCCCACGATTTTTCAAATTTGAGCAACTTGGCAACAATGCAGAATCATTGGCTGAAAATTCGCAATAAGACAAATTGAATGCTATTGGTCGATCCAACCGGATTTAGCAAAAATTTAGAAATCAAGCGAAGACAAGTCTTGTCGATTCGACGAGCCGGTGGGTCTGCACAACCCAGGACACCGTAACCTCCTAGCTGGGCGTAATCTGCGCCTGGTGACCTGTAAACGCGCTCGCGCGCTGCCGTCCATCCTTTGGAGGAGGGCACAGGGTATTGCACGGAGACTGCCCCGCTCAGGCGAGTCTCTGGAGAGTTTGGAGCTTGGTACTTGTTGGGAACAACACTCAACTGAACCCCGGCTGGGGTGAACCGCAAAGGGAACCGACAGGAACCCTGCGCAAGCCCAACATTGCCGACCTGACTGGGCGAATTGTTGTGCTGTTGCGTGGAAGCCGAACTAACGACGTTTTCTGTGAATCACAACACCACACTGGCGCCTGTCAAACGATTCTGAATTGGGACGTCGGATTTTCAGTAGAAGAGCGCTACGTCGACCTCGATGCCCTTGAACTGGAGCGAAAACGAAGGAGGAAATGCCGTGATATCTCTGCCAAAAGTGCGCTTGAGGGAATTTAACCGTTGTGCTAGCTCCTGTGGGCTGCGTTTCCACCGATACATCTTTTGAGCCACATGACGCCAAACAATCTGGACCCCTTGGTCTGCATACGGGCGTGCTAGCTGCACTAGCAGCTGGTCTTCATCCTCCAGGATTGTAGTGCGAGGCATTGGGCCACTTTACTACTCAGTATGATCACAGATTCGCCGGCTTTGTATGTCGTTGTCCGTATTTGCAGTACAGCATTCCTTCCACTGCAGATAAGTCGTCTGAAAACTGAATGCCAAGATCTTGGTAATGATTTGCAGCAGATTTTCCCGTAGTCTATTTGGAGGCTGGCATACTTTACTCAAGTGATCTAAACTATTCTATTTTAGAGTGTTATCCCACGATTTTTCAAATTTGAGCAACTTGGCAACAATGCAGAATCATTGGCTGACAAATTCGCAAGAAGACAAATTGAATGCTATTGGCCGATCCAACCGGATTTAGCAAAAATTTAGAAATCAAGCGAAGACAAGTCTTGTCGATTCGACGAGCCGGTGGGTCTGCACAACCCAGGACACCGTAACCTCCTAGCTGGGCGTAATCTGCGCCTGGTGACCTGTAAACGCGCTCGCGCGCTGCCGTCCATCCTTTGGAGGAGGGCACAGGGTATTGCACGGAGACTGCCCCGCTCAGGCGAGTCTCTGGAGAGTTTGGAGCTTGGTACTTGTTGGGAACAACACTCAACTGAACCCCGGCTGGGGTGAACCGCAAAGGGAACCGACAGGAACCCTGCGCAAGCCCAACATTGCCGACCTGACTCGGCGAATTGTTGTGCTGTTGCGTGGAAGCCGAACTAACGACGTTTTCTGTGAATCACAACACCACACTGGCGCCTGTCAAACGATTCTGAATTGGGACGTCGGATTTTCAGTAGAAGAGCGCTACGTCGACCTCGATGCCCTTGAACTGGAGCGAAAACGAAGGAGGAAATGCCGTGATATCTCTGCCAAAAGTGCGCTTGAGGGAATTTAACCGTTGTGCTAGCTCCTGTGGGCTGCGTTTCCACCGATACATCTTTTGAGCCACATGACGCCAAACAATCTGGACCCCTTGGTCTGCATACGGGCGTGCTAGCTGCACTAGCAGCTGGTCTTCATCCTCCAGGATTGTAGTGCGAGGCATTGGGCCACTTTACTACTCAGTATGATCACAGATTCGCCGGCTTTGTATGTCGTTGTCCGTATTTGCAGTACAGCATTCCTTCCACTGCAGATAAGTCGTCTGAAAACTGAATGCCAAGATCTTGGTAATGATTTGCAGCAGATTTTCCCGTAGTCTATTTGGAGGCTGGCATACTTTACTCAAGTGATCTAAACTATTCTATTTTAGAGTGTTATCCCACGATTTTTCAAATTTGAGCAACTTGGCAACAATGCAGAATCATTGGCTGACAAATTCGCAAGAAGACAAATTGAATGCTATTGGCCGATCCAACCGGATTTAGCAAAAATTTAGAAATCAAGCGAAGACAAGTCTTGTCGATTCGACGAGCCGGTGGGTCTGCACAACCCAGGACACCGTAACCTCCTAGCTGGGCGTAATCTGCGCCTGGTGACCTGTAAACGCGCTCGCGCGCTGCCGTCCATCCTTTGGAGGAGGGCACAGGGTATTGCACGGAGACTGCCCCGCTCAGGCGAGTCTCTGGAGAGTTTGGAGCTTGGTACTTGTTGGGAACAACACTCAACTGAACCCCGGCTGGGGTGAACCGCAAAGGAACCGACAGGAACCCTGCGCAAGCCCAACATTGCCGACCTGACTCGGCGAATTGTTGTGCTGTTGCGTGGAAGCCGAACTAACGACGTTTTCTGTGAATCACAACACCACACTGGCGCCTGTCAAACGATTCTGAATTGGGACGTCGGATTTTCAGTAGAAGAGCGCTACGTCGACCTCGATGCCCTTGAACTGGAGCGAAAACGAAGGAGGAAATGCCGTGATATCTCTGCCAAAAGTGCGCTTGAGGGAATTTAACCGTTGTGCTAGCTCCTGTGGGCTGCGTTTCCACCGATACATCTTTTGAGCCACATGACGCCAAACAATCTGGACCCCTTGGTCTGCATACGGGCGTGCTAGCTGCACTAGCAGCTGGTCTTCATCCTCCAGGATTGTAGTGCGAGGCATTGGGCCACTTTACTACTCAGTATGATCACAGATTCGCCGGCTTTGTATGTCGTTGTCCGTATTTGCAGTACAGCATTCCTTCCACTGCAGATAAGTCGTCTGAAAACTGAATGCCAAGATCTTGGTAATGATTTGCAGCAGATTTTCCCGTAGTCTATTTGGAGGCTGGCATACTTTACTCAAGTGATCTAAACTATTCTATTTTAGAGTGTTATCCCACGATTTTTCAAATTTGAGCAACTTGGCAACAATGCAGAATCATTGGCTGACAAATTCGCAAGAAGACAAATTGAATGCTATTGGCCGATCCAACCGGATTTAGCAAAAATTTAGAAATCAAGCGAAGACAAGTCTTGTCGATTCGACGAGCCGGTGGGTCTGCACAACCCAGGACACCGTAACCTCCTAGCTGGGCGTAATCTGCGCCTGGTGACCTGTAAACGCGCTCGCGCGCTGCCGTCCATCCTTTGGAGGAGGGCACAGGGTATTGCACGGAGACTGCCCCGCTCAGGCGAGTCTCTGGAGAGTTTGGAGCTTGGTACTTGTTGGGAACAACACTCAACTGAACCCCGGCTGGGGTGAACCGCAAAGGGAACCGACAGGAACCCTGCGCAAGCCCAACATTGCCGACCTGACTCGACGAATTGTTGTGCTGTTGCGTGGAAGCCGAACTAACGACGTTTTCTGTGAATCACAACACCACACTGGCGCCTGTCAAACGATTCTGAATTGGGACGTCGGATTTTCAGTAGAAGAGCGCTACGTCGACCTCGATGCCCTTGAACTGGAGCGAAAACGAAGGAGGAAATGCCGTGATATCTCTGCCAAAAGTGCGCTTGAGGGAATTTAACCGTTGTGCTAGCTCCTGTGGGCTGCGTTTCCACCGATACATCTTTTGAGCCACATGACGCCAAACAATCTGGACCCCTTGGTCTGCATACGGGCGTGCTAGCTGCACTAGCAGCTGGTCTTCATCCTCCAGGATTGTAGTGCGAGGCATTGGGCCACTTTACTACTCAGTATGATCACAGATTCGCCGGCTTTGTATGTCGTTGTCCGTATTTGCAGTACAGCATTCCTTCCACTGCAGATAAGTCGTCTGAAAACTGAATGCCAAGATCTTGGTAATGATTTGCAGCAGATTTTCCCGTAGTCGATTTGGAGGCTGGCATACTTTACTCAAGTGATCTAAACTATTCTATTTTAGAGTGTTATCCCACGATTTTTCAAATTTGAGCAACTTGGCAACAATGCAGAATCATTGGCTGACAAATTCGCAAGAAGACAAATTGAATGCTATTGGCCGATCCAACCGGATTTAGCAAAAATTTAGAAATCAAGCGAAGACAAGTCTTGTCGATTCGACGAGCCGGTGGGTCTGCACAACCCAGGACACCGTAACCTCCTAGCTGGGCGTAATCTGCGCCTGGTGACCTGTAAACGCGCTCGCGCGCTGCCGTCCATCCTTTGGAGGAGGGCACAGGGTATTGCACGGAGACTGCCCCGCTCAGGCGAGTCTCTGGAGAGTTTGGAGCTTGGTACTTGTTGGGAACAACACTCAACTGAACCCCGGCTGGGGTGAACCGCAAAGGGAACCGACAGGAACCCTGCGCAAGCCCAACATTGCCGACCTGACTGACGAATTGTTGTGCTGTTGCGTGGAAGCCGAACTAACGACGTTTTCTGTGAATCACAACACCACACTGGCGCCTGTCAAACGATTCTGAATTGGGACGTCGGATTTTCAGTAGAAGAGCGCTACGTCGACCTCGATGCCCTTGAACTGGAGCGAAAACGAAGGAGGAAATGCCGTGATATCTCTGCCAAAAGTGCGCTTGAGGGAATTTAACCGTTGTGCTAGCTCCTGTGGGCTGCGTTTCCACCGATACATCTTTTGAGCCACATGACGCCAAACAATCTGGACCCCTTGGTCTGCATACGGGCGTGCTAGCTGCACTAGCAGCTGGTCTTCATCCTCCAGGATTGTAGTGCGAGGCATTGGGCCACTTTACTACTCAGTATGATCACAGATTCGCCGGCTTTGTATGTCGTTGTCCGTATTTGCAGTACAGCATTCCTTCCACTGCAGATAAGTCGTCTGAAAACTGAATGCCAAGATCTTGGTAATGATTTGCAGCAGATTTTCCCGTAGTCTATTTGGAGGCTGGCATACTTTACTCAAGTGATCTAAACTATTCTATTTTAGAGTGTTATCCCACGATTTTTCAAATTTGAGCAACTTGGCAACAATGCAGAATCATTGGCTGACAAATTCGCAAGAAGACAAATTGAATGCTATTGGCCGATCCAACCGGATTTAGCAAAATTTAGAAATCAAGCGAAGACAAGTCTTGTCGATTCGACGAGCCGGTGGGTCTGCACAACCCAGGACACCGTAACCTCCTAGCTGGGCGTAATCTGCGCCTGGTGACCTGTAAACGCGCTCGCGCGCTGCCGTCCATCCTTTGGAGGAGGGCACAGGGTATTGCACGGAGACTGCCCCGCTCAGGCGAGTCTCTGGAGAGTTTGGAGCTTGGTACTTGTTGGGAACAACACTCAACTGAACCCCGGCTGGGGTGAACCGCAAAGGAACCGACAGGAACCCTGCGCAAGCCCAACATTGCCGACCTGACTCGACGAATTGTTGTGCTGTTGCGTGGAAGCCGAACTAACGACGTTTTCTGTGAATCACAACACCACACTGGCGCCTGTCAAACGATTCTGAATTGGGACGTCGGATTTTCAGTAGAAGAGCGCTACGTCGACCTCGATGCCCTTGAACTGGAGCGAAAACGAAGGAGGAAATGCCGTGATATCTCTGCCAAAAGTGCGCTTGAGGGAATTTAACCGTTGTGCTAGCTCCTGTGGGCTGCGTTTCCACCGATACATCTTTTGAGCCACATGACGCCAAACAATCTGGACCCCTTGGTCTGCATACGGGCGTGCTAGCTGCACTAGCAGCTGGTCTTCATCCTCCAGGATTGTAGTGCGAGGCATTGGGCCACTTTACTACTCAGTATGATCACAGATTCGCCGGCTTTGTATGTCGTTGTCCGTATTTGCAGTACAGCATTCCTTCCACTGCAGATAAGTCGTCTGAAAACTGAATGCCAAGATCTTGGTAATGATTTGCAAGATTTTCCCGTAGTCTATTTGGAGGCTGGCATACTTTACTCAAGTGATCTAAACTATTCTATTTTAGAGTGTTATCCCACGCTTTTTCAAATTTGAGCAACTTGGCAACAATGCAGAATCATTGGCTGACAAAGTTCGCAAGATACGTGGTTACAAATTGAATGCTATTGGTCGATCCAACCGGATTTAGCAAAAATTCCGACCGACCGACGGATCGCCGAAAAGGGCGGGTTGTTATAGCAATGCGTGTTAATCATTTTGCGGCAAATGGTGACAGTTTGGCCTTTTGCTGCGTATTCAAACCTGCTGAGAAAGTCGTAGCTAAAGGAGCCGTTTTGGCCTCTTCAATTTGTTCCCCAAGCTTCAAGCACCGTGTTCTGAACAAGCAACCACGTTGACTAGCATGGATATGGACGGGTCAAACATTCTCATAATTACATGTATAGCCATTGTCAAGTTGAAGCCGCTGCCATATTTCAATAGTAAAATGAAGATATGTGCGATACCGGCTTTGACATCTGTGATTATAATACCCCGCACGACACTCCTGGAGGATGAAGACAAGCTGCTAGTGCAGCTAGCACGCCCGTATGCAGACCAAGGGGTCCAGATTGTTTGGGTCATGTGGCTCAAAAGATGTATCGGTGGAAACGCAGCCCACAGGAGCTAGCACAACGGTTAAATTCCCTCAAGCGCACTTTTGGCAGAGATATCACGGCATTTCCTCCTTCGTTTTTCACTCCAGTTCACGGGCATCGAGGTCGACGCGCCTTCTACTGAAAATCCGACGTCCCAATTCCAGAATCGTTTGACAGGCGCCAGCGGTCACCACCGTCGCCAATGCGTTCGCCAGGACGCCATTGGCTGCACAAACTACAACACCACTCGCACAGAACCATCCATCCCAGCATCTGCGATCGGATGTGACCCACGAAGCGATAGCGCATTGCCAGCCGTGATCGCGCTCGAAGATTTTTGACGAAGCGAGATGGTACGATGGAGTCATCACCTATATCTACAGCGAACCATCCTGCCCAACTGAGCACAGTGCTGCTAAATTCTGCGGATGAAGCGATTTATTCAGACGAAGCAGTATTTATCTCTCGCAGTGCAGCACGGGTGATTTGGTCTACATTTGATAGCATCTCCAGAAAAGATGTGGGCTATCCTTCTTCGGCCCCGCATCTAAATAGCGGGAGCTGTTACCAACCGCAGTAAGTCATTTGATTTCAGCAATCGCCAATATCAATAAGATCGCTCATCATGACGCCTTTCTTGATATCGGCTGCGGTTTGCAATCGTTCTAGCAGTTTGCGCTGGAGACAACAGTCCGATCGAGTATTGGAGTCGAACCCGCCGTGAACTTGTTCGCCAGGGTCAACACGCAATCAATAGTCATGCATCGCTGCGGTCAGAGCTCACGAGGGCCCATTTGTACCCTGATGATGTGCGTCAGGTTGATATTGCGATAGTAAAGCCGTTTGCATCTGCACAATCGTCTTCGCTAACAACGTCCGCTTTGAGCCGTCGACAAACAACCACATATATGATGAAATATTCTTCGTGCTCTGCGTGGGTCGTCGCGTTTACGAGTGCTGTTTGCCCACGTCATAATCGTGCGTGCACCAAAGATTTTTGCTGCCGGTGGGAGCTGAAGCAGATAACAAGTGCCAGTAAGTTGGACAAAGGAAGCAAATGTACATTTACACGGAGCGAATATGATACAAGTTCCTCAAATCGTGTTATGGTAGTAATGATTTTTCGGGCTGCAGACTTTGTTGTTTTCTGGAGGAGAAAGTGGTGGATCCTCTAGTCTCATTTGTACAGCCCGATGCCTTAGCAGAAAATAATTGGCAAGTAAAACTTATGGAACTTCTCCAACATGTCCAACGTGCTGTTTGGCAGTAATATGGTTTTCCCGGTGCTTTATGGAGCAACACACATTGTGCAGCGTACACTGGTCAGTCACAACTGTAGGCGATCGGTTTTCCCACCGACAGATTACATATTGGTGGCGCTACTCCTGCAAACAACTGCTTTGAGGATACTGCAACGCATACCTTTTCAGGACTCTCCATGAGATCGGGTACGCCAACACCACATGCCCAGAGAGCACCATTTTCATTCGCGGAATCACTGATGCTTGAGTTGAAGAACCGTACAACATCCTTCGGTCGCTGGGCCGAAGGATGTTGCAGGTCTCTTCAACTCCATCCACTTTCCAGAGAGCAACTCAAAAATAAGCTGAATCACAAACGACCTAAATGTCTCTCTCTTACTCGTATCAATCACTGGTTTTCTTGCATGTACGCTGAGCCACATCAATGAGGGACATGACGCTTTTTGTACCATTTCTAAAAGAATGGCCATCGGCAATCGAGAAGCGCCCACGTAGTTGATCCAGCCGATCAACTCCTGTATGTGTTTGTTATACTGGGTCACACATGGGAACTGGGTAGGGCTGCATCGTGCTGGAAACACGACGCAAGCGATATCACAGTTGAGCTCTTTGCATTGGATACCATTTTGACGACTGCACTGTCAAACCGCTAATGAGACTGCCTACCAAAATGTACCTCTAGTACATTCGGTCTTCTTAGGATAACGTGTTTTGGAAAACACACCTGTTGAATCAAACCGTTCCTCTTCCATACAAGACTTTCAGTTGAAGTGCAGCCAACAATTGAACCGACATATAGTAGTTGTCTGCATTTATGATCTGATTTGTATGATAAGCGGGTGTACAACCCCATAACTGAGCCCACGAACTACCGCAAGAGTGTCTAACTCGTCACGCAACTCGGCAATTCTTAGCTCTGAAGTTGCGACGCCGTGAAGTCGAACAGAAACATCACAGTGACATGAGAAATAATCGCTATCCAAGTCGTTGAACAACATAGCATGTAGATTCAGAAGTGATATTTCCCTGGTTTCATCGGGTTGAATATGATTAGTCGTCTACAAACTTAGACCTCCACGCCATAACTTTCTTCGTCGAGAAACATTTCTTCCAATTTCAATGTATTTCCACCCGTGATCTTCATCAAATCTAACAGTGTGCGAATCAGCAACTGCATCCTTGGTTGAGCCATCTTCAGGTGGTCAGCACAACCCTGGACACCGTGAACCTCCTAGCTGGGCGAACTGCACCAGGTAGAGGTAAACGCGCTCGCGCGCTCCGCCAGCGCTTTGGAAGGAGGGCACAGGGTATTGCACGGAGACTCCACCGCTCAAGCAGTCTCTGGAAGTCTGCAGTTGGTACTTGTTGGGAACAACACTCAACTGAACCCCGGTGGGGTAACCGCAAAGGGAACCTGGCAGGAACCCTGCGGAAGCCCAAGATTGACAGCACTTGACTCGACGAATTTTGTGCGTTGCGTTGAAGCCGAGCTACCGACGTTTTCTGTGAATCACAACCCCACACTGCCAGCGCTCGAGGGAAGGCCCCAGCCAAACAACGGAAGCCTGCACCGAAATCAAAACAGCCAACCATGGAAATACCAGAAGACGACTGCTTCAAACCCAAGGAAGCGGCAGCACAACTTAGAGGCGCTGGATGATGCGACAACAGGACCAGCATCGCCAAACGCGGTATCTGGTATTGCAGCAACAGCGAGCACCGGAGTCGCGATGAGCGATTCTGTGACCTCTACCACTCCAGCAGTTGTGCACGTGGCTGCAGCTGCAGCGAAGAAGGCTCGCGCTCGGACGCCTCGTCAGCAGCACGCTTTGTTATCTCAATTGTATATGGAGACACTTGCTGCACTCTCACCGGCTAAGGATGCATGGTTGAAAACGGCGTATATGTGGATGTGGGTAGTGTCTACATCGTTGGTAGGGTAACACGTTTCGACAAAAAGAAAGCTTTGCTGGAGGTTCAGTGGATTTGATACTCAGTTTCAAAAGCAAGACGAGTACCTGAGTATCAGTGTTGTGCAGCGTGGTGTGGAGAACTACAGCAACATCATGAACTCACCGACAAAGCCGGCATGGCGAAACCTTTGTCATGTAGATCATAGTAAAATCGAGGAAGAGGAGGATGCCAGCGATATTAAAGTGGCGGACAATGAAGGTGATTTCTGCGTGTACAACCCTGAGGTAATTTTCCCGTCAACGATGACCGATGTCGAGAGTATTGCCTATATGAAATTTGATCCAGAAGCACAGATTGAAAGTCCATCGGATATTTACGAACACAGCGACGAGAATTCGGCCTGAGTATCTCCACCTTTCGAGCGTTCACCCTCATCCTCATTCTTCGCCTATATTCCTTTTTATTTCTGGGTGGAAGTGGTTCATCAAACCAACAAGGAAATGCGTGAACATGAACGTGCAAACCGAATCACACACAGACCGTTGTTCACACTCCAGGAAATGATGACCTTTCTGGGGATTTTATT